>APFE030949520.1:68370-213648 GCA_000404065.3 Pinus taeda | reverse complement strand
TTAAGGGGGGGAATGTTGACACCTAATCATAGGGATTGGGTGAACAACTGTAAATAGTGTAAATAAATAATAAGAGAAAATGGAGAGTCAGCGGGAGATGAAACTCAACAGTCACTCCCTTGTGTATATAACTATGAACAACCTAAATGAATAATATGATCTCATCTTGAGGAGTTACCTCCTAGCCTAACAAAAACAATACAAACAATAGCTAATGCTTAATCATGCATAAAAAAGAAGTTCAAACTTCAAAGCACTAATGTGAAAAAAACTTGACCAAAATAAAATGTTGAAACCAAAATGAAAATTAAAGACTTTAAGAGCTTCGAGCAATGGTTCACTTGCTCTTTCGGTGGATGAAACCATGGAGATTTATAGCAAGCTTGAAATGAACAATGGTTAGAAGTAAGGGAGACTCGGTGCTATAGCCCTGATACCATGTTAAATTTAGAACATAAATGCCACAAGGAAAGTAGACTCTACACATGTATTGCCCCTCATCACAAAAAAATACCATAACAGAAATATAGTGGAGAAACCCTCTCACTAGGGAGTAAACTCGTTACTCGACCATGAACAACACTGCTTTATTCTTGTGTCACATGTATCAATGTCCATACAATGGGGCTGAATACCTCTTTAAATACTGATTCGTTTATGCCAACTACCACATTAATTATGGATCATTAGGCAAACCTCTAACCAACATATTAATAATGAACCACTAAAACCACCTCCTAACCACCACATTAATTATAAACCATTAGGGCCTTACATCAATGGCACTTAATGTCCACTAAGCGAAGATTAGCCAACAAATCTCCAACAAATTCATTCACCAAAACCATTTGTATTTAATCTGAAAATGTACATAATGTCATAATATATTGCAAGAGAATTTTTCTTCTTCTACGACATTCAAATTCACAATCATTATTAATATTTCTGAAGTCTGTTTTTGGAAGCTGAACATAATCACAATCAGAGCAATACCATTGAAAAAGAAACAGGGAAAAGAATATACAATTATTCACGCATCACGTCATATGAAATTGTGCTAGTTCTTAGCATAGACTTCCATGTTTTTAAGTTATTATTGCAGCATTTCTGCCATCATAGTGATACTTCAGTGCATAGCGATGTCAATAAACAAAGGTTAAATTGTCATATTATCAAGCATCATCCACATCACTCCCAGCTGGATGTGAATCAAGGTAGAAGTTAGTCCCATCAAAATCCATCACTTTGGCTCTGTACAAAAATTAGAGAGCCAGGCATTAGCATAAAACCAACCAATTGTTTTATTAGTTTTGAAAATAACAGCATGCCTCCATTGACACATAAAAACAACTATGGTAGGTAAAACCATTTTTATTTACCTCTCTAAAATGAATTTTCCTTCCTTGTACTTTTGACTCTTTTCATGTGCAGACTCCTGTAAAGACTCAAGAGTAGAGTAAGTTGAAACAAACCAACTGAAACAGAAACCTTTAAGCTCAACATGCCTCTTGAAATTAGTGACGATATGATATTAAAATGTATCTTACATATTTCCAGCCAACAATCTGTCCACAACAATTACAGAATATATCTGCAACCATGTGCATTCCTGTTGTCATCATCCTCTCCTCTTGAGGCCCCACACAAACATTCACACTGCAAAAAATGCAACATAGCAGTTAGACATAGGGTATTACCATCTAAGAAAATTGCTTGTACCTCTGATATGGCCAAGACGAGAATGAAAACCACTCGAGACTTCTAATTGTTTATCTGAGAGTTCAGTTTGAAAAGGATATATACAGACATTGCACTGAAGCTTTAGGCTGCCAGAGCTGATCTGGCAATCATCAACGAAAGAAAAATGGTAATCAAAACTTATCCAAAGACCATTAACAGAAATTAGGTGGAGAAAATAACCTTCCACGAACAAACTAGAACATACACAAATCCATAAGACAGCTTAGTTTAGAAGTCATCCTGGGCATGTGCAATACAGGAGTGGACAACTGCAGCAAAATGGAACTTCTATGGTAGAGAAAAGACTCCATTTGCAAACTTGGACTAGCAAACTAATATTGATTCTTCACATCAAATTCAATAATTTCCTTGCTTGTGTGGAGACTATCTATGATCAAATGGAGATTCTATGTTCAAAAGAAGTATTATTATTTCTCAAAAGTGTGGAAATTTCATAAAATCTGTGCTTCAGGAAAACTCAGAAATCTTGATTCTTCACATCAAATTTAATAATTTCCTTGCTTGTGTGGAGACTATCTATGATCAAACAGAGCTTCTATGTTCAAAAGAAGTACAATTAATTTTCAAAAGCGTGGAAATTTCATAAAATCTGTGCTTCAGGCAAACTCAGAAATTTTACCTCAAAACTCGAGGTTCCCTGGATCTATTTTCTATGAGCTTTCAGTGTTATCATTGAATTTAAAAATAAATTATAGCAGCTTATATTACACTTCTGTCCAACCAAAATACATAGGGAAGGCCAAGAAACTAAACACTGAAACAATCTATTTCATAGGAGAGAAGAATCACAGCCCTACAGGAAAAATCCCCAACACATCTTAAAATTACTTATGAATGGCAGATCTGTTACAGCCACAAATATGCCCTCTTAACTTCTGTTTCTTGTCAAATTACTCAACAAAGTCAACCCATTGTTTTGTTAAATCAACATACATAACCAGCACTAGAAACTACTTGATCACCATGAGAATATAAGCTGAAAATTTGATCCACAAGTACACAAGTTTGGATGGCAAGTTACACTTCATATATACATCAAATGAAGTTACAAATACATACCAATCAGCTTATCACATAGCAATAAAACATATCCTTCAAGCTTATTGCAAGCTAGAACATTCCAAACGGTTCCAAACCCTATCATCCACCATCAGCAATAGACCCTAAACATCAATCATGACCTAGCAAGGCATCACACCAAGCTACTCCTAGCCACCTTAAAGGCTCAACAACAAAGCTAACATCGACACCAATGTGTCCCCTTTGATCTCCCACTTGTATCATGCAGATAATAAGGAGATTCTTCAAATTTGCACCACACAAGTTCTCCAGGCAAAGCACTCCAACTCTCTTCTAGGTATTCTTTGCCACAAACCCTAGGTCCTCACACAAGGGCGTTAAACCCTAACACATCATGCCTTCTTTAAGTTTTGACTCTCGCATGTAGAACTTTGGAAAATCATGGAATTAATGCAACTTTCAAATTTCATCCCAATAATGAAATTTCCTGGATCTGTTCTCTGAGAACTTTCAGCCTTAGAGCTGAGCTGATCTGAAATATTAGATTACAGTGGACCAAAGAGAATAAATATTCTATAAGTATTAAGAATACTTCAATACCACAATGCTATAGCCCGTAGGGCATACCTTTCTATGCATGTAACAGATCTGAAATGTCCTGTTATAGCGAATTATAACTGCAGCAAATCTGCTGCTTTATCTTCTTGATGTGTGTTAAATCACTTAAGCAATCCAGCTTATTCAACAATATGTTATTTCAAAACAGAATGAAAAACAAAGGCTGAAATCTATTCAACCATGAAGATAACATAAGTTGACAATCGTCCCAAGGGGGCAGTTCAATTGGCGATCACCGTGATATGAAGTATTGTGTAATTTAAGAGATCCAAGGTTCAAATCCTCCCGGAGTAACCCAGCCTACGAAGTGGAGGACTGTCATAGGCCCCAAAGGTATAGTGGTAGCGGCCGGAATCGACCCTGTGTCATGCGAGTACGAGACCGACCTAGCTGTCAATTCCTTTGATACCAAAAAAAAAACATAAGTAGAAAATCAAATATGCAAGTACACAAAATTTGGATAGCCGAAAACACCATATATGTATTAAAGATAAAGTACAAGTACATATCATAGGTTTATCACAAAGTTGGTACAAGTCAAGATCTCTAGAGTCCAAGCCATAGCTACCAACTCCTAGCTTAAAATCATTCTCAACCAAAGTTGGTCACTCCACCAAAGATCCTCTACATGCTAAGCATCAACATTAGCATGTCCTCCTTGGCACACACAAGAAGCTTGTATCACACAATCTCTCCACACTAGCACGGTTGCCATTCTTAGGATTTACAAACCCTAGCTATGTTACATCACACAATTACATGGCAAGACAACTCTAGCTCTAGCCTCCATATCTACATGTCCATCCTAGGGTTTGAATCCTCAAAGCCTAGGTCTTCAATTCTTGCATCAATATAAGCACCAAGACCTCCATAGAATGTCAAGGATACAGTCACTAAGTCTTGTTCCAACAAGGCATCACAAGAAGCTCAAAACCCATCAAGTTATTCTCCCATGATCTTGCCCTAGGCTCATATTCCACAAGAATAAGGCTCCAAAATCATACAATGTATTCATTCCACTATCAATGTCTTCTATTAGGGTAAAAACCTTGGCGCTACAACAAGAGTCATAATAACTATCATCATCACCAATGTCATGTTCTTCTTTAGGATGTAATGTCCCCATTTTTATTTTTCTACATAGTACAGCCAGGGTGGATTTCCAGGGCAGGGGATGGCCAGGTCAGTGGAGCAATTTTATGTCATTAGGGGTCCCGATGGAGTTTTGAGGAGTTTTTACAGTGTCCAATGGCATTCGCTTGGCATATTCATCATCATGAGCAGATCCCAATGTTTTAAAAACCGAAATTGGCGACCGGACCGGTTCACATAATGAACTGGGTTTCGAACCGAAATCGGTTGAATCAAGTTGGTTAGGTCTAAAGTTTAAACAAACCGATTTTAAAAAAGTACATTAAATAATTAATTTTTAATGAAAAAAACTATTTTTAAGATTTAAAACCACGATTCCAAGCCAATAGAAACAAAATATGCAAGGTTTGCTCATCTATATACCATGTAAAGGTGAATATATCAAAATGGCATCGAGTGCAATACATATCCGCAACAAAATACATAATCAATGAGGCTCTAAATGGCCTCTAGAGTCCGAAAACAATGCTCTAAGCTATGGGGTCACTGACCTACTACAAGTTTACATATCAGCTAAGTTACCAGGAATCAGATCCAGATACGGATACAGATTCGGATCCACCAATTTTTTGAAAAACTAGGATCCGGATACGACAGGGAAACGACAAGTACAAACAATATAAATATAGTTTTATAATTTTAAAAACGAACTATTTATATAAAAATAATATAATTTATTATTATACATATATGAAATATTTATTATTAATGTATATTAATATTAATTATTATGAATATAATTATTATATATATATAATAATAGTCTTATAATTAATGTATCATTTATAATTATTTAACCTTAATTATTTAGACAAGTTTAAATTAATAATTTCTTATTAGTAAGTTACTTTATAAACCATGTCACTTTAATAAACTTTACTTTTTAAGTTTTGAATGGTTGATAAAGTTCACATTTAATATAAATATGCCAAATGGCCATGGTTTATAAACATTACTTTTTATATATTTAAAAAACCATGTTACTTTAACACGTTACATGTTTAATAGGTTACTTTAATATTTCTCAATATAAACTTTACCTTTTACTTTTTGAATGGTGTATAAAGTTCACTTATAACCATGCCAAATGGCCATGGTTTATCAACATTAATTTATATATATTTAAAAATCTATGTTGAAGCCTCATTTTTTAACTCTACAAAACAAAACCACAAGAGTTAAATCATCGAACACTCCCGTAAAGTTTATGTGAGGACATGTCGACTGGAAGGAAATATACTTATGTGAGGACACGACTCATCATGAGGAAATGCCAAAATGCAGATATTGGCAGGAAGGTAAAGCCCAAAATGTTGATACATCTACCCGCAACAGCGAGATGATGGGAATTCGATTTTCAATTTTACATTAACCCTAACCATTGAAAAAGCCTTCGCTGGCCGAGTAATCCATTTCCCAGCTTGAAACCCAAAAAAACCATTGTCTGGTCTATCCTACAGTCAACGAGTTGAGGCAAGTAACACAGTCATCCATACGAATCATGGGCGGATCCCAACGGATCCGGATCCGAATCCGTATCCGATCTGCGGATGTGCAGATCCAGCACCCAGGTCTTACGAATCCGGTAACTTAGCATATCAGTGATCAACAACATGATCACTCATCATGATCAAACTCATTACCACTACTAGACAAGAGATCATCAACATGAGCTACATAAATAATATGGCTCAGAGTTTGAGGACTCCTAAAACTCCTCTACAACTTTAGCAGTAGTAGCAAAAATTGACATCAAAACTACAAATCACTGATCAACATGGTCACTCATGAAACTCATCATTGATTCAACGCTACTTGAAATACATAAACATCATCTAAAGTCTTTAGACTTGGATTGCTCAACCTTATAACATGATAGAAATTGAAAAAGTTTAACATGCCTAACCAATGATTTTGGTTTGAGTGAAGGTTTCATCTCCTCAATCTTATAATGTGGTAGAAAAAAATTAGCATGCCTAACTAGTTGTTTTCCTTTGAGTGACGGGTGCATTCTTGTTAAGGACATGGTAGAGGAGCTCAACAATCAATACCATCAACATCAACAAAGTTCAACAATCAATGCCACCAACATCAAGGTTCTTAAAGGGCTTCATGCTCTTGATCAAATGCCAATATCATACCCTCACGCATGATAGAATAAAATGGAAACATTGTGAACCCCCAAACCATGAAATCTTGAAACCATTAAGTCTGTTGAATTTTGAGTGAAATCTAAAATTCTAGTTTCTCCATATGAAATCCAATGAGGTCGAAGCCACTATCAAACATCCTGAGCCATTTCATGGTAATGTTAAAAATTTAAGTAAAAGGATGAAAATAAAAATTAAAGGAAATGTCACTTTTACTTTAAGAATTTAACATTACCATTAATTGCCAACATTGCTAGGGTTGAGACGTGTTAGGAAAAAGAGAGGGTAGGCATGTTTTTCTTGGAGGGACTATTTTTGGAGGAAAACAACCCCAAATTTCTCTCAAAACAACTTCAAAACTCACAAAAATGCATTTTGTGGAGTTTATGGTTGCCCTAGCAATAAACCGACCGATTTATTATGGAACCGGCCAGTTTGACCATAAACCGACCGGTTCCATCCTAAACTGGCCGGTTAGAACCGTTTTTTATAATTTTTTGGCGAAGGGAGGGGTCAAACTGGGCTTTTCTGTCGGTTTGACCAGTGGACTAGTGAATTGGCCGGTTTGACCAATGGACTAGTCAATTGGCCGGTTTGACCAGTGGACTAGTGAATTGGCCGGTTTGACCAGTGGACTACTCAATTGGCCGGTTTGACCAGTTACCGGTTCAAATTGGTTGGTTTTTAAAACACTAGCAGTTCCACACATCTTGTTTTTGGTTCCATGACTTTCTGATAATTCCTGTAAAATAGGGTTATTATTGGGCATAACTTAATTAATTACGCTTAAGGTGGCATTCCGAGAGGAATATTTTACAAAACACCTTAGTGTAATAGCTTGTTGGAACTGGAATGAGAAGATCTACAGGATGGGATGCTGAGAAGTGATTTTTTGTCGTCAGAGAGAGTATGATGGGGTGATTTACCATTTTCCTTGATTAAAAATGACTTTAATTAGTCATTTAATTAAGGAAAAATAATTAATTGGAGGAAATGGGCCAAAAGTGTCTTAACTGAAATAAAATAAAATTAAAAGGTCACTTAAGGTAAAGTCAATGGAGTAACTTCTCGAATAATAATAAAATAATAAAATAAGATGCTTCTAGAGGCTTGGAGATCTATCCATCAGATCTATAAAAGAGAAGGGAAGTGATAAGTTTATATTGGAGGTGCTGAAAGAAAATTATTTCCAGATGAAGCAAGATTAAATTCTTCTATTAGTCGAAGCTGTGATTTTGCTGTAGTAAAATATGTTTTGTTGTAGAAACAAGCTATTATTGTGTGGATTAAAATTGTTAATCTATTGTTAATTGTTGCAAGTATGTCAAAAAAGAATTGTTGTACTGGATTTATTGCAAGGCTGAAATTATTCTACTAGGCCGAATTCATTTTGCTGGGCCAAAATTATTTTGCTAGAACGAATTTATATTTCTGGACCAAAATTATTTTGCTAGGTCGAATTTATCTTTCTATACCAAGATTATTTTGTTGGGCCAAATTTATCTTGCAGGGCCAAAATTATTCTATTGTGGGGAATTTCTCTTGGTGAGCCAAAATTATTTGTCGAACTGAGTTTATTTGTTGAAGCCCGATTTATTTGCCCGAGCCTAGTTTATTTTCCAGAGCCAAATTTATCTATTGGGGCTAAGTTTACTTGTTACACCCAATTTATCTTCCATATCCCACTTTATTACCGAAGGTTTTGCAAGAGATTTCTCTCATTTGAGTTGGCGATTTTGTAGTAAATTTGCAAGATTAAAAAGTTGGAGCATTGTGGTACAAATTTCTCTTATTTGGAGTAGTGTGCAGATTTGGGCAAATTGGGAAACTCACACTAAATTGGGACTTTCCAGGTCAACTAGAATTTGCCCAAAAAAATTTCTGGGTTTTTATGGTCTTGGTGTGACGAACTCCAGGGTAAATTTTCAAAATTTTCTGAGCAATTTTAAGGGCAAAAACTTTGGTTCTTCATCAGTAGCAGCAACAGTTTTTTTTGGGCGATGCATGTTACTAGTTTGAGCCATTTCCAGCACTTGGGTCTACTTCTGGGTTTTGCACGCATGCAATGTGGTATCGAATTCATTCGAGCATAATAATTCTCTCAAGCATTTTACTCTAATACTTATTTATGTTGCAAGTGTTTCCACTTTATTTGCAAAGTGTTTGACAAAAGCACTGCTTGCTAACAATTTGTTAAAATTTCTCAAAGAAAGTTTTTTATTTGTTGAGTTAATGAGAGAGTATGGTGGGTCTACATGAGGTGTTCATATTATATCTGGACCTCTATGTAATTGTTGAGTGTGACTTGTGAGGGAATTGTTGTATTATCATGTACTTGTCCTCATTAAGCCATGCCGAAACTCACAAAACTCCTAAATAAATTGGAAAAATTAAATAATGACACTTGGAACCACCATGCATCATTGAACCAAAAACCCAAGCAAGACAACAAACCTTTATCAAGAGGGATCTATGCCATTCTTCAAAAAGAACAACCAAAGGATGTGCAGAAGGGGCAGGAAATAGGGCACAAAATATTTGCACTAGGGACAAATTTGAAGCACATGAGGGTCACATGGAAAATCCTTTTCAAACTGGATGAACTGGATGCACTCACTTCCAAAGTGAACCAGTTAGAAGGGAAGAAACTCATTTGGGCTCTAAGAGTAGCTATGCTTGCTCTCATACAACCCAAGTTCTTGGAGGAACCTTGTGAAGGGGTTAGACTTCCAGTTGCATCTTGTCTCAGTAACATCATGAGACTAACCGCCCCTATAGCTCCTTACAATGATGATGTTATGAGGAGAGTTTTCAAGCTGATAGTAGATACTTTTCAGGACTTGGGCAACAGTGCAGGTTTTACCTTTGGGAAGAAACTTGAGATTTTAGAAGTTATGGCTATGACTAGGACTTATGAAATCATGTTTGATCTAGAGTGTGAAGGTTTGATCCTACAGATGTTCCAATGCTTCTTCAACATTAGGAAACATCATCCTGACACAATCATAACACACATGCAGTCCATCTTGTCATCATGTATGAGAGGTCGTGATGCCATTTGTCGGGAGTTACAATCTTGATTGTTCTCTATTTAGAGGAGAGAGCAGTTGGTCTCACCTGCTACTTATGAGCTAGCCGAAAGGTTGGTTGAGCAGAACATTGGGCTGTTCAGGAGACAGTTGACCAAGGAGGAGCTACTCAGGTTTGGGGGAGCATGCAGTAGGAATGAGTTGAGGAGGAAGGGAATTTGCTTCATTTGCAGGGGACCTTGAGGACATAACCACTCATGCTTGAGTGACACTGAGGAGATGACAAAGGCAGAGCAAGTGGAGATTCCTTTTGACCTTCACGGCAAGGATTCTTCTTTGGACAAGTCCATGGCTTCATACGAGGACACCTCTGAGGATCATGAGTCATGTAGAGTCGTTGACAGCAGGTTAGATTCATGTGATGAGCAGTTAGTGGACCCTATGGGAGACATTTAGGATGATGAGTCACCAGTGGTGATTCAGCATGACCAACATATGGTGGAGCATGAGTCAGTTGAGGAGCATGATGTGCGCAGTATGCATGATGAGCCTTCTAGGGAGAGCCAGTTGGAGGTTCATATTGAGCCCATGATGGTGGAGGATGAGCAACCACCCTTGGGGTCAGCCATTGATAAGGAGCAGGCAAATGTATAGACAGCTAGCGGGGTAGCAGTATTTGTAGACACGTCTTCAGGAGATGCTGGAGTATGATAGGACAATTTTGCAGCAGATTTGTGGACTGGAGGAGCGTAGAGTTTACTATCAAACGAGGGAGTTAGCAGTGCATCCATATTTGGGTCTACCCAATGATGAGGTGCAAACAAATGTAGTGGCAACCGACAAAGCTGCAGCATTTTCAGGCAACAGCCCTCTCTAGGAGTACATAGATAGGGCATGCAACACAGTTTGGTGACTCATAGCCATTGTAAGGAGTGAGGTAGGGTTCTCTCAGCGGATGTCGTCAATTGACTAGGTAGAGCAGTACGAGTTGAGCATGGACCAACATTAGCATAGTAGACTTGTTCCTTGCACCGGAGTCCATGCCTTAGATTAGCGGGAGTTCATGAGTTGGTATCCTTTTGATGGAATATTAACCTTAGTTCGGGGCACAGTACAGCAGGGGCACTTAGATCAGGGGGTTACTATATGTTTCAGTGGGCAGTGGGATGTGGACCAATAGTTCATCAATATTTTAGTAGCACTAGCCCAACATCAGCAGAGTGGGGTTGACCTCGGCCTATGCCCGAGGTTGGATTGGAGAGAGGTGATGAGTTGGTATTCGCTTGATGGAGCAGCAGCTATAGCTAGAGACATAGCACAGTCCGAACCAAGGGACTTGGGCAATGATTGGCCATAGTGGCATTGGGATCCAAGTGGATCTACTTGAAATAGGTTGAGTCAGAGATGGGCATGGGATCCAGTCATGATTGGATAGCTTGGAGGCATGATGTGGACCAGTGGTTCATATGGGATTCTGATATCAGTTTGCAGATGCCTTTACAATGGACAGGTACAGATTGCTTGACAGCGAGCAATCTTGGGGCGAGAGGATTTGTAATGTCCCCATTTTTATGTTTCTGCATAGTAAAACCAGGGTGGATTTCTAGGGAAGGGTATGGCCAGGTCAATGGAGCAGGTTTATGTCATTAGGGGTCCCGATCTAGTTTTGAGGAGTTTTTATGGGGTCTGATGGCATTCGCTTGGCATATTCATCATCATGAGCAGTTCTACACATCTTGCTTTTGGTTCAGTGACTTTCTGATAATTCCCGTAAAACGGGGTTATTATTGAGCATAACTTAATTAATTACACTCAAGGTGGCATTCTAAGAGGAATATTTTACAGAACACCTTAGTGTAATAGCTCGTTGGAACCAAAATGAGAAGATCTACAGGATGAGATGTTGAGAAGTCATTTCTGGTGGTCGAAAAGAGTATGGTGGGCGATTTACCATTTTCCCTGATTAAAAATGACTTTAATTAGTCATTTAATTAAGGAAAAATAATTAATTGGAGGAAATGGGCCAAAAGTGCCTTAAGTGAAATAAAATTAAATTAAAAGGTCACTTAAGATCAATTCAATGGAGTAGCTTCTAGAATAATAATAAAATAAGATGTAACTAGAGGCTTGGAGATCTATCCATCAGATCTATAAAAGAGGAGGAGGTCATTTGGAGACATCTTGGATTTGTGTATTGTCTTTGTGGTGAGGTTTTGAGAACCCAATTCTCTACTTCAATAGTAGCCCTAAGACGGAAACCCTCAAGTGATTTAGTGAGAGTGGACGAGCACCCATCTCTTCCCTTGGTGGATCCATTCAGGGTTCATAGGGTGCAATTTATTGATTTTCAGTTTGTTTTGAAGGCTAATTGCGGCATTATTGTAGATCTATTTGGGGCCATCATGTCAATCATATTCCTGCTCTTGTACTAGCTTATTTACATATTAATAAAATAAGGTTGAGATCTTCTGCATGTTTATATTGTCTATTATTCAGTTGCAGATTCTATTTCCCGTTTTTGCCGTAAATTTTGTGGTTTAATTTGTGCAAATTGTTTATGGTATTGACTGCTTAAATTTTTGAAGTATTTATGAGTTGGAATTTCAAGAAAACCCCAAATTGTACAATTTGGGATATTACATAGGGTCTACACACATGGCACAAACCCTAGCATCACAAGAGTAGAACCCTAGAATCACACAATGGAAATCTCTACAAGAACATGCAAGGCATCTCTCCCTCTCTCCCTCCTTGTCTTCTCATCATGAATCCTAATGTTTTCTCCCTCCAAGGCTTCTCCAACAAGTAAGTTTTATGCAATAAGCAATGCATATAGATTCTTTATCAAACAAAAACATAAACAATAGCATCCATACATAATATTCAAAAATTTACCCTAAAAACCCTTAACCAAAAAACCAGCAAATGTTTAAAGCTGCACTTCTAACTCATTGTATTAAGTTTTAACTTCACCCTTTACAATACAATATATAGGATCCCATGGCATCTAAAACACTAACCCATTGACCTACATTAAATTACAACATCAATTCCTTAACCAAAATTAACTTCCAACAAACCATCCAAAAACCACCAAAAAACAGACCAAAAAATACATGTGGGGTTAATCATGCAAAGAATATAATGCATACCCAACATTCTCCCACTTGCTCATTTTCTTTGCATATAGGGGGGCTAGGATTACATGATCAATAATCCAAGGTGGAAATGCCCATTTTTACTCTACACCAAGAAATATTCTCAATGTTAATAGACTTGGTCAATGAATCTACAACATTCTTCAAGTTTCCACCTTCACCAACAACACTTTCTTATCTTCAACCATGTCTCTCACAAAATGACACTAAACATCAATATGCTTTGTCTTAGAATGATAAGTTGTATTTTTTACCAGAAAGATTGCACTCTCACTATCACAATCTAGCTTTACAGCTTGCTATACAAACCCAATACATGAACATAATATCTATAACCATACAACTTTTGACTTGCATGAGTGGCTACCATGTATTCAACCTCTATAGTTGAGACTCGAGAGTGCAACTACAAATTGTCTCTTGCTCATCCAACTTATTGCTCTTCCAAATAGGTTAAACACAATCATTGGTAGATCTTATTCAATCCAAATCTAGAGCCTGGTTTGTGTCAATAAAGCAATGTATGTCCAACACTTCATTCTCTCTAGGTCTTCCTTGCTCTTAAATTCCATAATCTACAGTGCCATGCAAAAAACTGAAAACCCTCTTTACAATTGTTCAATGCTCCTTCCTTGGTTTTGACATGTACTTACTCAAAACTGTCACTCCATATACCTCGATACCCTCCCTAGGGGATGCCTCGCTAATTTCGAGGATGACCTTTGTCTAGACAAGCTCGACCACAATATAGTAGGCCATCAGAGGAGGTTCAACAAATGCAATCGGTCCTATCATTGCTAAAGGAACCTGATGAAGTCTATTTAGGTTAGGGAAAGTATGTAATCGAGATAATGAAGAAGTTCGACATCATGGACTGTAAAACTATGACCACTCTAATGATCACAAACTTGAAAACACTAAGGAGTTCTAAATCAAGCCCTGTGGATCCTTCCAGATATAGACAATTGATTGGCTCATTGATGTACTTGGTGAATACTCGACCGGACATATGTTTTGTAGTAAATGTACTTAATCAATTCCAAGTGGAGCCGAAGCATGATCATTGGATAGCATCAAAACATTTTCTAAGATATTTGCGAAGAACCATCAACTACTGCCTGAAATATGATAGAAGGAATGATGTTCAATTGACTGGTTATATAGATTTTCACTAGGGAGCCAGTGAACAAAATGGAAGAAGAACTATGGGAGCATGTTTTAGTCTAGGATCCTCTATAGTCTCATGGATGAGCAGAAAGCAAGACACCGTTGCTTTGAGTAGTGCTGAAGTTGAATATGTTGCAGCATGCGAAGTTAGTAGGGAAGCAGTTTGGTTAAGGAAGTTGATATCTGACTCTTTTGAAGAACTGATGAACCCTACTGTGATACGTTGTGATAACACCAGTTGTATTCGTATGTCTGAGGACCCATTATTTCATGGGAAGACAAAGCATATCAAGAACAAGTATCACTATATGCGAGAGCTAGTTCAAAATGGTGTGGTGCAGCTATGGTATATCTCCATTGATGAGCAGGTAGATGACATCTTGACGAAATCACTTCCAAACAAGAAGCTTGTATACTTAAGGGACAAGCTTGGTTTGGGGAATTTGTCCTCCCTCATTGAGAGGGAGAGACAGACACAACATTCTTGTCTTCACTTGGGAAGAAAGAATGGAGGATTGGGTAACCATTTAGCATTCGATACTCTTTGAGAATGTGGTAGGGCATTCAAGATAAGAGTAGTCGTGGACCAATATTCTTTGAGGATTAGCTACCCAAGATAAGAATAGTCCAATGGGAGGTCATACTCTGTGAACACCCAGGTGGGGTATGTACCTTGGAGAGACAATGATGATGGTGTCTATACATCATTGGTCTCGCCAGCGTTGTACTCTGATCTTGTGGAGAGATAGAGTTGTTAGTCAAGGTCTTGCTATGTGACAATGTTGGTTATTATGATGCTAGACATATGGGTTACCAATCCGACTCTTCTTATGAGATCTCTTCAGATTGAGAACAACCATGTACCTTTTATGAGTACCTCCCTAGTTAAGAGGGAGTGTTGAAAAATGTGTAACTAGGTTCGGTCTTCAATAGTATGAAATGTATTCTTGTATATATAAAATGAAAAAGAAATTATTATTATTACTGGAGCATGGGTTTCATGCTCAAGTTCTTCTATTTTATAGGTCAAGCACCCATTGAGTGCTTCTAGGGTTTGTCCTAGGTATAAGAGTCATTGTCATATATGGAAGACCCTATGGGCACATTGTAAACTGTAAAAGAAAATTTATTTTGTCTTGAAAGTGTCAAAATACCTCCAAGATCAAGTCGACCTAATAAGCTGTCAAGTTGGCTTACATGAAGAGCCACATCCACCCTTGAAGGAGCCTATTTATAAGAGGAACTCGTCCTCCATTTGGATTATTCATTCACTCATCTCTTATGCGAAGAACACAAAAGAAGAAAGTCGAAGAAGGAATTTCGTAGAAGAGAAGGACGAAGAAGTCGAAGAGTTTGGGTCTCTCTCTATTCTTCTGGAAGTGCGAAGTTAGGGTTTCTGCACTGGACTAGTCTGAGGTTTGATTTTGGAAGCAAAAGAGAAGAAAGGCAAGTGAAGGTCTCTTAGGGCATCTTACTAGCCCTAGGACTCAAGTCAAGGCAAGTGAAGTCAAGAGGAAGGCAGTTAGAGGGAGATCGAAGTCTCCTAGAGAAGTAGCAGCAGTTTCAGCAACTGCTAGGATGCAAAATTTTGGATCTACTGGGAGGTCGAAGATATTTCAGCAAGAGGCCAAGGAAGACTTGATCTTGGAGGTTATTTGTCTAAGTCTAGGTCATGGTATTCGTCAATTGAAAGATCTGAAAGATAAGAAGATATTTTACGGGTTTTCCCCTCAAGAGGAGGGGTTTTGGCCCTAGCTTGCAACCTATATACTGTGTCATTGTTCTTACTATTTTGGTAGTTGTTTGATGTATTGCACTTTGGAACAAGAAAGATCAAAGCTCATAAGTAAAAAGGTAACACAAACAGTTATCCAGTTAAGAGAATTAACATATATATTGCCCTATTGAATTCTCAATAGAAGAAACTAGACTAAAGGCTAGAAGCAATATTCACCCTGTCAATGAGGACTCTCATGCCTATAGAGCTGGATCAAAGAAGAAATTTGAAAAGAAGAAGAAAAACAAAAATGCCGGTAACAATAATAAAGACATGTCCAAAATCCAATGTTTTGGTTGTTATGAATATGGAAACTACAAGGCAAATTGTCCTAAGAATCCTAAGAAGAACAAAAGGAAGGAAAGACCTGAAGCATTAACTGTTGAAGATGAGTAAGCTCCATAGAAACAGATGGAAGATCCCAAAGATATATTGACAGCAGATGAAGAATTAGATTGTATGTAGCATAGAGACCTTTTAAGTCTAGAATGTAGGAAGGAGCAGATAGCCTGAAATATTTCTTATTCAAGTGCATTCATCCAAGTGAAGACTGATCTAGAGAGCCACAGCCTATTGGAGCCTAGCAGAAGTAAAGAAGAGGATTGTTTTGCATCTTTTTTTGTGATTGGTTTAGGTCAAGTTAAGTATAGAGCTGGCTGAGTAGTAAGGGAGCAAATTTTGGCATTTTTTCTGTGCAAGTATATAGTGTTATTTCTCTGTGTATAGGGTGCAGGATATTCTGTGCATTGGAGATTCGACAGATCTCTGTTTTGGAGGGCCATGAAGCCTAGAAGGAAGCTAAACCCGGGCTGAAATCATCTTAAGCAATAGCACAGGAGTAGAAGGCTTGAAGTGGAGGAAAAGCGCAGGATTTAAGTAGGTTTTGGGGGCAAAATTCAGGTCTGATGTGGACTGTCAGGAAGCCCTAACCATGGCCGAAAAGCCTCAGTGAATTAAGTGCACAGAACAGTCAATACAGACTCTGTTTTGAAGTATGATAGTTTTCTTTCTCCTGTTGATGAATGCAAGGTATGGAAAGTTGTTCAAGGTTTAAACAGCAGTATATTGTGCCCTAGTTAGGGCTGCTTCCTATGCAGAAAGCCATCCTTAGGACTGTCCAAATATCAGATGAAATGCAGCCTAGATCTGTGTATAATGAAGAGGGTCGAGACCATAAGTTTGTGAACAGAACTTGAGAAGCAGGGACAACAAGAAGGGTGACTTAGTGGAGGAAGAAGAGGACTGTTCATAGGTGATGAACAGCAGTGAAAGGAAGCCCTAAGTTCAGTCAGTTAGCAGAGGGATGAAAAATTGATAGAGGGCTGGTTGGTTGCTCTAACGATTAGTCTTTGAAGCAGTCAAAAGATCAGTCTAGAGGGCTGGTGTATCAAGCCCTAGTACAGTGAGCATATAGGCAGACTTGTCACTGTTAATGAGCAGATTGTGTTGTGCCCTAGATCAGCAAATGCAGAAGGCATTACAAAGATATGAAAGGGAAGATTTGTTTGCCCTAGATGCAGCATTCTGGAACAGCCAGGACGTTGACAAGTGGGCAGCATGAAAACCTCTAGTACAATGTTCTTGAAAGGAACTGTGATAAGTGGAAGGTTGGACAGCTGAAGTTGTAGTTGCAAGATCAACCGAAGAGGTAGAAAAGGACCTACAGATGTGTTCAAAACTGAAAGGGCTGTGGAGCGCTACATCAGCAAGTAGGTCAGTTGTACTTTGTTCAAGGTGGATTGGTCATCATAGTTGTTGATATCAAGCCCTAACAAGTAGCTGAGGTAAGGGAAGCATGAGTACTTCAGACACAAGCTTAGGCTTGTAGATATCTTCTCCCTGTTTGAGAGGGAGTGAGGATGAATTTCTCCTCCCAGGTTGAGAGGGAGTGAAGTTGGACACATGTTTCTCCTTGTGTCATTTACTGTTACAGATAAGGATTAACATCTTAAGTCAAGTACATGGACATGGATAAGGGGAATGGTGGATTGGATAAGCATCTTGGACAGACATTATTAAGTCATGTATTGTGATCGATTAGGATGCACATCCTAAGTCAAGTACATGGACTTGGATAAAGAATGGTTCGGTGGACAGAGATTTCCTTGAGGGAAATGCTCTGATGGAGGACATACTCTGGTAATCCTAGGTGGAGTATGTGCCTCAGAAAGGCGGGGTGGTGTCCTATGGAATGCCTCCCAGAATTGCGCTCTGATCTCATGGAGGGATAGAGCTTACCTGTCAAGGCTTTGGTATTGTGACAATGCTGGTTATGATGATACTATCATCATTATTTCTTATCAATCTGGATCCTTTCTTATATGAATATTTCAACTTGAGATAGTTCTGTTGAGTCATTAAGAATACCTCCCTAGTTAAGGAGTGTTGAAAATGTAACTAGTGTCAGTCTTCATAATGTAATATAATCATTATTGTATCTATTATTATTATTATTTTATTTTTGGTCAAGCATGTTCTTCATGCTCAATGGAGTAAAAAAGAGACGAGAATTTGTATTTGTGTCATGTCCATTTGGACAATTGAAAGAAAAGAAAGGGGACTTTTGTAAAGATTGTTGTTAAGATTCAACTAGATGGACAAATTTCTTGTAAAATTCTATCAAATTAAATGCAATTGTGTACCTGATTCTCCCATCTGGTGTCGGTCCACGTTGCTCTGGGTTTTCTAGTTCCATTACCAAACCAACTGATTCCTCCATGCCTATCTGGGATCAACCTTTGCGGTTCCCAGATCCAGAGGACTTCAAAATGGAAGTCCATTGGCCCACGTGCCCAAAACTCCAAGAACAGCAAAATTTCCCAATTTTCAGTTCAAAATCGAGCCCCTGGCTCATCCCTCAAACAGATTTATTTTCTATCACCATTCTCTGTATTTTCTCCTCATTGCACTATATTCCAAAGGTGAAGGCAATCCTCTGTTTTTCCCAAAACTGATTTCTTCCCCCCTGCCCCCCCATTTCATGCTCCCCTTATGTGCATGTATATCATTTCTTGGCGGTCACCGCCTCCTACATGGTGACACCTTCCTTCCTTTGTAACGTGTGACTCTATTCGTCCAAAGCTACAGGGATATTGACATGTGTATTAGGTTTACCTTTAGGATTTTTATTAGTTTTATATAAATGCCCTTAGTTTATAAGATGTATTTATTTTGATTTATTTCACATTTTTAAATATTAATTAGTATAATTTATTAATATTATGGGATATATAAATATATAACCATATTTATAATTAACTTAAATTTTACATTTATTTCTTTATAACCATAATTTACTTTATACTTTTAAATTTATATTATTGAAATTATTTAGGGTATTTTTTCCTTAATTATGACGCATTAAGCAATATGTTTGGTGATGGGTGAGGGTGTAACTTCTATCTGAAGCAGTGTCGTGATATTCAACATTTATAGTTAATTTAGAATATATATATAATAGTGCAGTACATGCAATACATGCATATGTAGCTATCATATGCATGCATTGTATGCACGCTAATATTTTTGTGCTCTCTATATTAAATATGGATCATTACATACACCCCTCCTTTAGAAAACTTCGTCCTAAAGTTAGAGTTTTTATCGTATATCAATATTTATTTTAGCTATTAATATATTCTTGTTATGGTTGTGTATCGAGGTTAAATTCTTATTTAATGTGAGGACACTATAAAATTGGTGTTTTGAATACTTCTAGGTTTATAACTTTAATGGTCATGCCTTGCCCCAGCCAGGTTTCCAAGCTATTCTAAAATCATCCTATCCTTCCTAATCTCTTCCGCTCCCCTCCTATCTGTCCTCTACTGGAGTATGCCATGGCGTCAATTATACTGACCTAACCATTCATAATTCTAAGTATGGCAACATCGACTATATTGATCTGATTTCCCAGTAGGCATCCAGCAGTCATCATCACACGTCTAGGGTAGCGTGACTCACACAATCCTCCCATGACTCCATGTTTTAGAGGATAAACGGTGGGCAACACCTCCACCCCTCCTAGTAGAATTAGGGTCAATACCCTATCATGGAATCTCATTGGGCCTCAATTGTTCTTGGAGTTTTGTCATCACGTAGTCGGTTTGGTAATGATACTATCTGCAATGTAAACACTTGCCCACAAATTATAACATATGCATCAATATATTCAAAATCAATTGTATTCAGATAATGATTTTCTATGCATTCTTAATAAACTCTCATTTATGATATTGATCTTTGAGTTCATATAACATACTTGGCTATGTCTAACCAATATATTTGTAAGTTTATTTTCACATCAAGTAGTCAAGTGTATTTATTATTTTATTCATCTCATCATTCATGTTGATATGTAAAATAAAAATAAAATTATAGATATCACATCCATAACATAAGTCATGATTTATATAGGTATCCATGTACCAGCGATGTTAAGCATAATAATTTGAAATCATTCTTTTGTGTATTAATTGTGTATGAAACTTATGGCTTTGGATTGCTAACTGACACTTGACATTTGATCTTACTAGCACATATCGTTATGTCCCAAACATTCATTGATCTGTATGTTTTTGCTCCACTAACAACTAGCTGGGTTATTATCTTACTTGGTAACAAAATGCATCATGTGGATAGTCATTAGCAAAGATAGATCTCAATTCATTCCTTTTAACAATAATGTTGTTTGTTGTGCTCTTTTATATATATATTGTTTGAAATATCTAGATCAAAGCATGGTATGCAACAACATCTCGGGACATATCTTGTACTCAACATTTCCTCTAACAATAATACACCATATATTGCTCTATGTTTAAATGGTAGTACTCTTTCAATACGATGGCCCTATAGGTTGTATTTATGCTCATGAAATCTGTGTTCAGGTTGTATTCATCAATTATAAGGACTACTAAATTAACTCTGAATGTTGTTCCAACAATCATTCTTTGAAAATTTAGTGCAAAATGTCATGCCAAAGTGATAAGCATTGCACATAAATTTCCTTTCTCTGTCCTGAAGCCCATGTCTTGTATCGAGTTCCATTGCTTTTGTTTACAACAGAAAATATGTAGCTTTATGACCTTTTCTTGCTTCTTATTTTTTCCACAATATCACTTATGACTACTTGTACTAGTTTTAATATTTGTTCTACAAATTCACTAGTCCATAGGTATTATTGTGGTATTTAGACCCTGCCATGACCTTTAAAGAGTCCAATTCACCAGATCCTTCGTACCTTTCCATTATACCTCTAGTGTCTATATATATATATATATTTTTACTAATATAACATTCAACATGTATTTCCATGGTTGTTTTAGATTTACGCCTCACTTTGCTATAGAAGCACCTTTGCCTCCCCTGTCCGTATACTTCCGTTTGCCCATCATTTTCATCAAGTTAATGCTCTTAGACTTTACCACAACAGAAGATAAGGCACATAACCTACTAATTTGAACCAACTGCATTGCTATGTCAACATCATTTTATATTTCAAACAAAGTATCCATTAAGTCCCAATCTTTATCCTTTATTCAAGATATGGGAATCTTTTGAAGAATTTGAATTCAAATTTTACCTGTGAATTCAATTATTCTCTCCATAATGTTAAATTCTACATATTCATGAATTAATTCGCCACTTAGTTTAACTGGAAGTGTTCTTTTAAGGAAACCTCTCTCTATGTCCTGAGATTCATGGTAAAAAGCTTCAACATATCGGTTCTACAAATCCAAGTGTGTTTCTTCATCTGCCAAAGTGTTGCCTTCAAACAGTAATGAATCATTAATGTCTTCTCTAACTGTTTCTACAAAAGGGCTGAGAGATTCTCCAGCATCAGAATGTACATTCTGAAATTCTTTCCCCAAAATACTATTTTGTAAAATCTCAATTCTATGAGTGTTAACAGGAGACAATAACTTGCTCTCCCCAGAAATGTCAGGAGCACTATCTTCAACTCTCCAACTACCACGCATTGAATCAAAATCACTAGAATTATCCAACTCAGAGTACCACTCTTGCTTTAATTTATGTGCTGCCCATGTAGATAATTGTGTCTTGCACACCAGCTCAACCATTTCCTGTTCATGAAATTTAAGATTCCTTGAATGCTTGATCAAAGAGTTTAGAGGTACAATATCATCCTTTGTTCTTTCCTTCCTCTCCATGAAATATAATATAATTAGAAACACCTCCCCTCATACAAATTTTAAATTCTACATAGTTCTATTAACTTTCACATTAGAAGAGTCCAAATCAACCATTTTTGTCTTTTCCTGATTTCAGTGCTAGGTTCTTCCTTAACAGCTTGTTTAATAGCAAAGTGAGGCATAATAACATTGAAAGAAGACAGGAACCACAATATTTGAGGTGTCAAATTAGAGGCCATTAGTTGCTTTCATGTTGAATGGATGGAATTCTATATTGAGAAAGTAACATGTAAATATGATAACTAGTAAAGAAGTTATGGGAATACATGCTCATTGTGAAAGTAAATGTGAGAATAAAGGAACTGAATGGATAGCAAGTTCACTTAAATAAGATTAAGTCTGTATTACTACTTGCGATTTCACACAAAAATAGTTCTGTGATGAAACAAAGCAGAAAGATGTGCTAATAATTAAATGATTAAAACGGGGAATTAGGAACAGCGCAAACAACATAAAATCTTGAGAAGTAGATTAAACTCACGCCGAAAATATTGTACTAGACACTTATATTTGGAAGGAGATTACAAATAATAATTTTTCTTTTGGTCTGTTTTCTTATTTTAGTACTTCTCCAATCTTTACTTATTTGTTTTACCTTTGTGAGACTGAATTCTAGAGTTCTGATTCATCTATGTGGCATTGGTTTCATAACTTGGCTAACTTGATCTCCAACATTACTATGAAAGCCCTATCGATGAAGGTCAATGTAGAGGCATTGATGATTCAGTGAAATTCTGAGTATTTAGCTCTTGATGTCGTATCTATCCACGCCTGAGTTTTATTACTCCCTACTATATTTCTCACAATTCAGCGAAATTTCTCACGCCCTACTTCATTTCTTATGCGAAGTTTTCAGAATATTTCTCGAATCGAGACTGTGTTTTTGATTTCTGAAATGTCTACATGCTCCGTCCTTTGAATGAACAATTATGGAGATTCTCAGGCAGAACGAGTTCAAACTATTTCAGTTTAATATAAAATATATATATATATATATATATATCATAGTTTAAGCATGGTTTAACGATGGGTTTTATTATTTATATTGCTTGCATTGTTTATAATATTGTAACTAATACATATCATTACATACTAATATATGCCAACCATACTAACATATGCTCTCGTTAATCTACATGAAATCTTGGCATCATCGACTTGGTAAACAAAAGCTATTTTATAACACAAACTAATATAATTCCTTCATAAAGATAAATAAAAAAAAAAAATTATAAAGATAATAAAATGCATGAAAATTAAAACCAAAGTCAAACAAAGAACCAAAATTAACAGTGAACAACATATTAAAAATTAAAAATTTAATCTTTATAACCGGTGTATTAATATCCTTCATTAAATTTATTATATTAAATTCGTGATCAGTGGAAACTTTATTAAGGAGTGTTGAATATTGTGACGGCTAGATAATTAATCGGGAAAGAAAACTTTGACGTGGATATTCGTATAATTATCATAAACCTTATTATACATCCATATTAATTAATATGGTGATTCAATTAACCTACCACCTTTCAACAGAAATTATATATCATATTAAAATAAATACAAGTAGTTTCAGATTTCAAATGCGTTTGGATGTGTTGTACTAGGTTATAAGTGATGTGTCCGTAACTTAATATGCATGAAGGATGCGTTGAGAAGATCATGTAACCTGTCAACTTCTCCTTTGGAGCACCCGTTGAGTCATTGTATGCTTTGTCCTTCGTCGGTTGCGTTTCTTTACTGTCGTCGTTCCCTTCTTCCTAATCTGCATGACCCAGTTGTTTTGAGTGAATATGGAAACGGATTGGCTATGGAGTCTGCATGGCTTGGTAACAAGGATTACAATTCCCAGCTTTCTGTGCCCGCTGCGATAGAGTTTGTTAAACAATTTGAGGGTGGTGTCGAAGGCGTCAGGGAAAAGAATCACGATTATGTTGTTCGCATGGGACAGATGCTTGTGAAGGCCTGGGATACCCATTTGCGTGCTCCTCTAGAATTGTGCTCAATAATGGCAATGGTCGGTTTACCAGATCCTTTAAAAATTAGCTCTGAAAAAGATGCTATCGACTTGAGGAACCGCTTGAGGAAGAATTTTGGAGTGGAGGTTCCGATATATCACATGCCTCAAATAGCAAAAACTGATTTTGACGTAACTGATTGTCCAAAATCAGCATTTTCAACTTATGCAAGAATATCTCATCAAGTATACAACACTATGGATGATTATCGAAAGTTTCGCGATGCTATAAATCAGCATGTCTTGGAGGCTTCTCCACCTCAAATAAAAAAATGACAGTTTATAGATCATAATAACAACTATCAGAACAAAAATCGCTCTTCAAACCCTCTCGTTGTTTTATACGGTTTAATCTTTTGGGATTGATTTGAAAATTTATAAACTTTGCAAATGGGGATAGGTTTATTCATGCCCTAATTTCTATATTCTATATAGAAATGAGTTCCAGGGACAAAAGGGAGCAGAACAACTATTTATTCTACTCCTGTCAATCATACATAATTATATTTAGAATTCTTACAAGGTCCGAGAGGTTGAACCTGCTCTGATACCAAATGTAAAGACTGTTGTTAAGATTCAACTAGATGGACAAATTTCTTGTAAAATTCTATCAAATTAAATGCAATTGCGTACTCAATTCTCCCATCTGGTGTCAATCCACATTGCTCCGGTTTTTCTGGTTCCGTTACCAAACCAACCGATTCCTCCCTACCTATCTGGGATCAACCTCTGTGGTTCCCAGATCCAGAGGACTTCGAAATGGAAGTCCACTGGCCCTCGTGCCCAAAACTCCAAGAACAGTGCAAAATTTCTCAATTTTCAGTTCAAAATCGAGCCCCTGGCTCATCCCTCAAACAGATTTATTTTCTATCACCATTCACTATATTTCCTCCTCCTTGCACTATATTCCAAAGGTGAAGGCAATCCTCTATTTTTCCCAAAATTGATTCCCCCCCTCCCATTTCATGCTCCCCTTCCGTCTATGTATATCATTTCTTGGTGGTCACCGCCCCCTACATGGTGACACCTTACTTCCTTTGTAACGTGTGACTCTATTCGTCCAAAGCTACAAAGATATTGGCATGTGTATTTACTATTAGGTTTACCTTTAGGATTTTTATTAGTTTTATATAAATGCCCTTAGTTTATAATATGTATTTTATTTTGATTTAATTTCACATTTTGATAATTTATTAATATTATGGGATATATAAATATATAACCATATTTATAATTAACTTTAAATTTTACATTTATTTCTTTATAACTAAATTTACTTTATATCTTTAAATTTATATATTGAAATTATTTAGGGTATTTTTTCCTTAATTATGACGCATTAAGCAATATGTTTGGTGATAGGTGAGGGTGTAACCTCTATCTGAAGCAGTGTCGTGATATTCAACATTTATAGTTAATTTAAAATATATATAATAGTGCAGTACATGCAATACATGCATATGTAGCTATCATATGCATGCATTGTATGCATGCTAATATTCTTGTGCTCTCTATATTAAAGATGGGTCATTACAATTTTTATGTATAGTCAAAAAGAGTCAAGCAAAGGTTCAAGTCGGCCCTCTCTGTGAAGTCAGCCTATGTGGCAATTTTTCACCCTCCTGGACAGCTATATAAATGAGTTCATTTAACCTCTTGGGAGAGCACAAGTTCAACACAACATCATCAAGTTCTGCACTTAGGAGAAGAAAGCAAGCCGAAATCAAGGAGAAAAGAAGAACCGAATTTTTTTGCCTCACCTTTGTTCACACACGTGAAATGTGTGACGTTTCTGAAGCAGTGACAGGGCCGAAATTCTGCCTCTGCAACAGGACCGAAAGTTCTGAGATTCTGACCTGTTTGCAGAAGGTTTGACCATCTTTCACTTCTGTCGACTTTGACCTATTGAAGAAGACTTAGAGGAGGGCTCACTTGGAATTCTTTAACAGTCTTGGTCTAGGTTTTGGATATCCCATTTTGATAGGATTGTTGGGTTTTCCCCCTTGTGGGGTTTTGCCCTGGCTTGGCGCCTTAATTTTTGTGTCTCTTGCTTTTTTTGTATCTTGGAAGACTGAATATTGTATAATTGCTTGACGAAGAAGAAACAATAAGTAATAAGAAGAAGAATAACATTCACAAGCAATTATCAAGAAGGAGAATCAAGTATCATCTTCATTGCAATTGATTTTCCAACAGAAGTAAACCTCTGTTGCAGATATGTTTTAGCTTGAAATCAGGCCCTGTTACAGGCCCAAAATCAGCCTGAAGCAGACCGAAATCTGTGTTGACATGACAGTTTTGAGGATTGAACTGAGGATGTTTGTTGAGTGACTAAAAGAGGAGGTCGAGGTCTGTTTAAAGTGGACTGTGTACTCTAAATATTTGTGGAGTTCCATGCTGAGAGTGGATTAAAGAAAGGGATTACTGCTTTTGTGAAGTTGGAGGTCAATGAGGGAGGTGGGGTTGATGTCCATTTTAAGGCTTTTCAGTTGAGTGAGCAGTGTGTTAAGGAAGGGTGATTCACTGACACTGATTTGGATCTGAAGACTACAATGTTGAAGAAGGATGTGGTGATCCTTGGGAAGGATACCAGGAGTGATGATAATGATTTATTTTTAGTGTTGTTACTAGTACTACATCCTAATGCAAGCTGAGACTTGATGATGCTTGCTCTAGCAGCATTATACTTTGAGGAAGGATTTTATGTTGAAGACCCAAACCAAGTTGAAAATACAAGTCAAGTTGGAGAGCTAAGCCAAGTTCAAGAGTCAAGCCAAGTTAAGAGCAAAGAATTAACGAATATAGGAAGGACAGGTGGCTGTGATCAAGAATTGTTGTAGACAGGTCCAAGAACAAATTGAAGTAGGTTGTTGCCTGAAAAAATGCCGAGTTGGTGCCTACAAAATTGCTAAGTTAGTGCTTAGCTAGGGGACTAAAATCTCATGTGTTGATTTTTGGTAGCATCGGATGTGCTCTAGCCATAAAATTTGGTGGAGAGGCTAAGGCACATGAGATCTCCAAGGCCCAGAAATCATTTGGAGAAATTCCACTCGGATGAAGAGATATTAAAATAATTAATATTTTTAATGAGTTCCTAAGTCTAAACTTAGGAAAATTAAAATATTTATGTGTATTAATATAATATGGGTGAGAAAGTTCTAAGAGACGAGCATCAAGCCAGTTCTAATCTTAGCCATTAATTAGGGACTTAATCTCAACTGTTGAATCGTCAACAGGAAAAGTATAAGAGGAGGCTTGAGGGTCAGTTGGAGACACACCAAGAGAGATCAGTCAATTCGATTTTCTGGGGCGAGGTTTGCTGAGGAAATCGAGCAAGTGATCAGTTGTAGTGAGGAGCAGTTCAGCAAGAGACCGAAGAATACATAACAGAGAGGCAGTGCAGTGCCGGAGAGACAGCGCAGGCCCTAGAAGGGCTGACCCGGAGGATGTAGGAGGTCGTAGAGGCTGACGTAGAAGCCATAGAGGCTAACGCAAGCAGCGTAGAGGGCCGTAGAGACTGGCGTTGGGCTTCAGAGACAGTGTTGGGGAAATTCTGTGGGGCAGACTGAGAGAAAATCAATTAGGAGAGGGTGACGCATTTCCAGAGCACTGCTTGGAGCAGCGTTCATTGTCCAGCACAAGGAAAGTGAGAGTCACTGTGGGGTTGATCATCCGGTTGCTGATTGGCCGGAATATTTGTCTCTGGACAGAGGTACTATTGCCGAGGACATTCTCTGTTGGGTAAGCCATTTCTGGCACCTTCGTTTTATTCAGAAATCTGCTTAATAATAAAACCCTCATATATACTGCACTGGTTTTCCTGAATTGGGTTTTTCCTGGGACGATTGTCCACAAATAACAGTGTCCCTTGTGTTATTGTTTCTGTTTACTTCAGTGCATGATCTGTATATCTGTGAAGGTTGCATTTGTGTTTACTTCGATGTTTATGCAATTAAATAACTTGTTAATGTAAAGAACAAGTAGGAGATAGTAAACCAGAAATTGCAGTAGGCTTTTTTTATGTGTTAGATTCAGAAATTTTCACATGGTATTAGAGCGATTGTAGATCAAAGGCGACTAAAGACAGCAGCTGAGAAAACCTGAGAATTTGCAGCCAAAAAGCAATTGTTCCGAGAGACAACATTGTTTCAAAGCCAGAGACGCAAAAGGAGGAGTGACGCAGAGGCTCACGCAATGCCTGCGTCAGCACTCTGAGCCAGGTGAAGGTGATGCAGTAGCTGGGAGGAGCCCACGCAGTAGCTGCGTCAATTATCTAGGCCATCACAAAGGCAGAGGGGGGCAAATCAGGCCTACACAGTGCCAAGTCATCTTTTTCAGCCAGGAAGGATTGACGCAGTGGCCAGGAGGAGCTGATCCAGCTCTCACTGTGATTGCGTAGAGCCAGAAGGGCTCAGATTCTTCAGTTGTCGGGGCTAAGGGAGCTGAGCAGATTTTGATTTGTGGAGATGGTGGGACGTTGTTTCTGTGAGTGCAGAACAATGTCTAAGGAGACTGAACCAAGGTAGAGGGAAGCACTACCTCGACAGATTTCTAGCCAAGAAATCTAGATCCAGGTTGCAGCGGCAAAGGAGGATTGGAGAGGAGTGATTCGACAGTTGGCTGGAGGATTACCGAGATGGAAATCAGGACTCAGAGGGAGTCTAAAGAAGAAGAGAAGAGATGGCAGTGAACAGATTGAGGGATCAGGACAGATTGGACGGGGCTTCCAATTTTGTCATCTGGAAGGCCAGGATCCTAGCAATCCTAGATAAACATCGCATCAAGGACTATGCCTTGAAAACCGTAGTTGTCCTATTTGACCCTAATGCAAATGAGAAGTATGAGGAGGCCGAGGCGAAGGTGAAATGCATGATCCTAGACGAGGTCAAAGATCATGTCATACCACATATTGCTAAGAAGAACACAGCAAGGGAGATGTGGCAGACACTGACAACCTTATACTAGGGCTCTTCCATGCAGCGGAAGATGTTATTGGAAAATTAGTTGAGGTCATATCACATGCAGAAAGGAGAGGAGATAGATTTGTTCCTTCTCAGGTTGCAAGGAATTTGTGACTAGCTTACTTCCGTGGGGTCTACACTGGATCTAGAGTTCATAGTTAGGACTGCTCTGAATGCAGTCTCTGAGGACTGGGAGACGTTTGTCCAAAGCATTTTGGGCAAAGCGACTCTCCCCAGTTGGGAGGAGATGTGGAAAGCTCTTCGACAGGAAGAGCTCAGGAGATTGACCAAGGCGGGGAGTAGCGGTAAGGGAGTTCGAATCAAGAAAGAGGAGGAGGAGGGTGCAGCTCTAGCATCTGCGAGTCAGCAGGGGATTAAGAACAAGAAGAATTAAGATATCTCCAAGGTCAAATGCTTCAACGGTGGGGAGCTGGGACATTATGCATCTCAGTGCCCTAGGAAGGAAGGCAAGGGAGAAGCTTCTGACTCAAAGGCTGCTCTAACAAAGGCGGAGAAGGATGTCGAGACTGATAACGATTGTGCTATGAGTGCTCATGCGCCTCTAGAGAAGAGGTGGGGAGACATAGAGTTGCAGTCAAGAGGACTATAGAAGGAGGGGCAGGATCCTTGAGGTGCCCAAACTCTTGGATCACATCCAACTACGGGAACCCTTAACGACAGTAGAATGATGGCAAGTGTCGGGTGGAGCAAGGTGTGATGGAGCGGCAAGGCAGTGCTAGAGTGCAGAAATTTGTAGCAGCACAGTGGAGGTTACAGCAATGCGAGAGGCACAAAGGTGCTTGCAGCAGCATAGTGGCAGCAGAGGGAGCACAAGATAGCAGTTGAGGTAGCTTCAACATCACGAGGCTTCCAAACTGACCGGGATGTTAGTGTCTGTGTGAAGTTAGTTACTTTTCAATAACTGAGTTGCAGTGCAACAGTTAGCAATGGCAATGCTATGGGCAACATGATGCAGCATGTTGAGAGGGAGTTGCAGTACACATGTAGCAATGGCAGTGGCATTGTCATGGGCAGCAGTACAAGAAGCAGCAGTGTAGTGGATGTAAGGCAGCAGGCCTAGCATCAGCACAAAGAACCGATGCAGAGGATCAGTGTGATGCTTCTATGATGAAGTATTGCTAGAGCACATTTATCGCTAAGACGGAGTGTTGATTTTTGGTAGCATCAGATCTGCTCTAGCCATAAAATTTAGTGGAGAGGCTAAGACACATGAGATCTCCAAGACCCATAAATCGTTTAGAGAAATTCCACTCGATGAAGAGAAATTAAAATAATTAATAATTTTAATGAGTTCCTAAGTCTAAACTTAGGAAAATTAAAATATTAATGTGTATTAATATAATATGGGTGAGAAAGTTCTAAGAGATGAGGATCAAGCCAGTTCTAATCTTAGGCGTTGATTAGGGACTTAATCTCCGCCGTTGAATCGTCAATAGGAAAAGTATAAGAGGGGGCTTGAGGGTCAGTTGGAGACACACCAAGAGAGATTAGTTAGTTCGATTTTCCGAGGCGAGGTTTGCTAAAGAAATCAAGCAAGTGATCAGTTGCAGTGAGGGGCAGTTCGGCAAGACGCTGAAGAATACATAGCAGAGAGGCAACGCAGTGCCGAAGAGATAGCGCAAGCCCTAGAAGGGCTGACACAGAGGACACAAGAGGTCGTAGAGGCTGACGTAGAAGCCATAGAGGCAGACGCAAGCAGCGTAGAGGGTCGTAAAGACTAATGTTGGGCTTCAAAGGCAGTGCTCGAGAAATTCTGTGGGGCACATTGAGAGCAGATCAACCGGGAGAGGGTGACACAATTCCTAAAGTGACGCAATTGAAAAGCAGTGCTTGGAGTAACTTTCACTGTCCAGCATAAGGAACAGTGAGAGTCACTATGGGTTTGATCATCCGATTGCTGATTTGCCGGAATATCTGTCTCCGGATAGAGGTACTACTTCCGAGGACATTCTCTGTTGGGTAAGCCATTTATTGCACCCTAGTTGTATTCAGAAATCTGCTTAATAATAAAACACCCATATATACTGCACCCGTTTTCCCGAATTGGGTTTTTCTGGGGACGATTATCCAAAAATAATGATGTCCCTTGTGTTATTGTTTCTGTTTACTTCAGTGCATGATCTGTATATCTGTGAAGGTTGCATTTGTGTTTACTTCGATGTTTATGCAATTAGCTAACTTGTTAATGTAAAGAACAAGTAGGAGATAGTGAACCACAAATTGCAGTAGGTGTTTCTGATGTGTTAGATTCAGAAATTTTCACATCATGAGGTTGGTGCCTACAAAAGTTGTAAGTTGATGCTTACTTTGTATGAGGAAGTTTACAAAATATTTACAAAAAATTGTATGTGTTCCTTATATGGGAACAAATTGAAGTAGGTTGGTGCCTCCAAAATTGTTGAGTTGGTGCTCAGCTAGGGAATTGGAGTCTCCTGTAGGATGGTGCCTACGAAGTTGTTGAGTTGGTGCTCAGCTAGGGGACTGAAATCTCATGTAGGTTGATGCCTGTTGACCACTACATGTCAATGACCCAGAGCAGTACACCCCCTTTTTTTCGCAAAAGGGATAGCGCCTGATCGATGTGTCCATGTCGTTCAACTATCATCATCAGCCTGATTTCCAAGATGTTATAATGTAAACCCATTCTACATGTATATGATGCAAATAATCTCAGCAGATTCATGTCATGTATGTAATGGCCTAGGTAAACCTACTTTTATGGTGACGATCTACATTCTAAGAGGTTTTTTGTCTCACTGATCCATTCTCGGATGGTCGGCAGAGTTTTCCTTCAGTCTTACCCCAAAGCCGGAATGGATTTTGTTACTGGAATCTTAGGCGAGTCCTAGTGTTCTAGATCGAGTCTATGTAAAAGTGATTTGAGAATAATCCCAACTATTTGGTTAGGTTATTTTATTACAAATTGCTTGGTCTGCTGGATTATATTTGTGTCACAGAAATGGGTAGTCTGTGAGGGTCTATTACAAATGGGTTTGCCCCCTTATGATGTAAAAAATATGAAAATCATGATGTAAAGTGTATTGAAGGTTGGAAAATTAATTTATCCCCTCATACGTTAACTAATTAAATTTTCTGGTCAAAAATGAATTAAAATCCTAAGCTAGAAATTTAATTAATTCTAGGTCCTAGGTTTAAATTCTCCAAAGGCAAAATTCGTCAGTCCTTAAAAAATAAATTTTAAAAGGTCCAGGGACTAAGGTAAATTAATTATTTTGATAAATTTTAAACCTTTGATCCCTAGGGTTAATTCAAAGTCAAAATTTTGGGGAAATTAACTCAAAATTTTAATTTTTGAGTCAATTAAAATACATTTAATTGAAAATTCGAATTTCCTCAAGAATTAAATATTTCGACGGATGAGATTAAAAGAAATGTTAATCTTCATCAACAATCGAAATTGCTTTGACAAGGATCACTTGAACTAGTCGTTGGAGGATTTATCTTTAAATAGGAAGTCATTTGTCAGTCGATCTATCTGATCTCCGAGTCGTGTGCTAAGCAAAAAGCTCTTGTGTAATCTTTTTCTGGATAATAGAGAAAGACTTCGGAGTTAAATTTCACTGGTGTTACTCTTCATGGGAATATTGTAAGATGTGTTGTTTTCATGCATAAACTTTTTTCTAAAGCCATTAATGATAGCTTCTGAAGAGTGATTTGAGTACAGGTATTTTGCTCAGTTGTTGGGGTTTAAAAGATAATTTAAATTTCGAATGGAATAGCAGGTATCTCTATTTGTCTGAATTTTATTATCATTTTCTCGCTCTATTTTGATGGCTAGATTGAGTTTTGCAGAAGGGCGTTAGGGGAAGTTTTCAGTTGGACCAGCCAACTCTCGATCTGTGTTTTTTGAAAAGCCCAACTAAATTAGCTCTGGGCTTATCATAAGATTTTATGTGTGATATACGAAGGGTTTTGAGTTAAGCACCTCTTTTAAAATTTAAAAATTTAATTTTTGTATGGGAAATTGATAGATCTGGTTGTTGAGAGCCTTAGATTATCAGATCTAGGAGCGGAGTTGGACTCATACTCCTCAGATCTGATAGATCTACCATTCTTGTGGATAGATCTGTAAATAAATAAATTAATTAACCAACAACAAAAAATTTGGTTTTCTAACTTGGGTTTCTGGGGTTTTATTTATTTTTTTGTATATCGAAGTTCTGAGTGTTTTTGTTTTCAAGTACATATTGCAGATCTGAAAGAGAAGTTTGATTTGAAGCCATATCTAGACCCTGGAGGGTAAGATCTGGCATTAAAATCATTTTTGCAGGGATATTATCCAACTTTTTGCAGTCTAAGGGTTTTAAAATTTTAATTTGGAAATTTTACAAGGGTTTCACTACCAAATCTGAAGCATAAAAAATGTATTGATGTAATATTCTCTTTTCTGGATTTATTTTGGGTTTTTTAAAAGCTACCATTGGCTGCCTGGAGCTACTGTCTAGGTTTTTTCTTCTTGCCGTAAAAAAATCTCGAATTTTATCTGTTGCCTGAGGTCTTCATTTTCTTATTTTTTTCACGTTTGCTTGCGTTTTTCTATTGGCTGCATCTTCCCTCCTACGTTTTCTGGTCCCTTATCCCTCCATTCCTCTCCTTTCTCCGCGGTTCCTATTTCTCTATGATTTCCTCATCAACGCTCCTTGTTGTTCCCTCCTTCTCCATTTCTCTTGCTGCATTAAACCTCTCCCTCACTCGTAGCACCCTCTCAGCTCCATCCAAATCCTTCCATCATTTCTCCTTTCTCTTTCCTTATGTTGTTGTCATTGTGCTCAATTCTACCCCCGTCCAGCTTCTCACACTGCTCACTTTTTCACCCATCAAAACCACAATCTAATCTCCTTTGAAACCCTTCCCTGTGGCCCCCTTTTCCCTGCAATTTTCTCTCCGCTCATCTCCCTCCTTCGAAACCCAACGGATCCCTCAAATTCGCGGCTTCTCCCTTCCCATCGCTCCTCCTTTGCCATCTTTCTACAACTTTTCTTACTTGGATTTTTTTTTTTTACTTTGTCCTTTTAATTTAAAATTCGATTTTTTTGTCATTGTTTACCAATTTTTTTTATTTATTTGATTTTACTTTTGTTTTACATTTTTTTTTATTTTCATTTGAAAAACATTTTAAAAAAATATTTAAAAAACATTAAAAACTAAAAAATTAAAAAATTATTTGGTGACTTTAGAATTACTAGAGAAATAAATTCAAGGACTTATGCATTCACATTATAAAATTTTGATGTGGCCTATGGTCTGTTAGAATTTTTTTAACCCTTTGATTTGTTTTACTTCTATCACATTAAAAAAAAATTGACTTTTTCATTTACCACATTAAAGCAATTGCCTAAAGAATAATTAAAATGCTAATCAAAATTCCTTGGTGTCATTGGTGTTAAGTGCAAAATCTTGATTTTTGTGATTTCTCTATTGTCAGGGTTTGATAAATGTTTTTAAAAAAATCATATTTATTGTTGGAGAAAGATAAATTTTGCTAGATTATACTGCACGCTAAAGTTTCGAGCATCTTACATTTAATTGTTCATGATCATCGCTTTGCTACATTTATAAATTTGCTCTGGATGACTTGTTTTTAATTAGTCTATGGTTAATTCAATATAAAGGCATTGGTCCATAATCAATTTTATCTTGTAGTTGTGTCTTATTTCAATCTATCCATCTCAATTGACTAGGATTTGTCAAGTTGTTCATCCTTAAAATCTCCTAGAGCCTGTGTTCCACAGACTATCTTCATCCATTCACCTTAGGAACTAACCCTTGACTTGTCTAGGAGAGAGTCTAAACGGAGTGACTAAGGATTAGAGTGACAGCCCTTACTCTGAGCGTTGTCGCGGTGCCTAAACACTTTGTGTGACAACAATGCCTACAAAAGTTGTAAGTTGGTGCTTATTTTGTATGAGAGTTTACAAAATATTTACAAAAATTGTATGTGTGTTTTTTATATAAAGATCTGTATTTCATGATTTATGTGCATCAAATGTTTTAAAAGTTAAAAAATTGTTAAAAGTAATGAAATACTGAACTACCCCCCAGTATTTCTAACAGTTGTATAGATAAAATCATGGATGGATGTAATACTAGGCTGACCCGGGTTTTATTTGTTTGAAAGAGCACAGTGTACATACTGAAATCCACAGACTGAGATAGATCAATATTTCTCTTAGACATACAAAAAACAACTACCAATGGTTTCTATTGTTTCTGCAGCATTTAAATATATAGAACAGAAATATAGGTAGCTAACAAAAGGTTTTCATAGATTTAATACAAGATTTATGTTTTATTTGGTTGAAAGTTGAAACAATGCAGAGTATACATATATACATGACAACTTACTAGTATAAGTAACTTACACGGTATTGAAGAGGTAAGCACTCCCATTTCTGCAATGAAATGCCTGATTATAGAAGATACACAATATTCGTCAGTGAATCTAACTGATGTATCATCAGAAAAATCCTCAAGCTAGTATCACATTCAAGACTAAATACACATATGTTAACATTCAGCGACAAGCACGCACAGGGTTCATTTACAACTTAATACATCAGATTGTTAGCAAGCATTACCTCTGTAATGAACACAATAATAATTTGATACTCATGATCTGATTCATAAACGTTTTCAATAACCAGAAGGGATAACATTTTCAATCAACAATTTGCTCCATAAGATGTGCCTACACTCTCTCCATCAGCTCCATTCATCATATGAATCCTAGCAGCATTACTGTTCAGAAAGAAGATATGGCTAAAGCAAGCATTGTAATAATTAAAAGTTCATGCATCGTAGATTGTACCCACCAAAATCACCCAGAGAATGTCAGTAAGGAACTCCTAATTTTGGACTTTGGTACCCTAAGAGCTCAACTCTAACTGTGACTGCATACACCAATGCTGATTGGACCGGAAGTGTCGTTGATCGAAAAAGTACTAGTGGAAATGCATTCTTCCTGGGAGATTGTCTAGTATCTTGGCTCAGCAAAAAACAAACATCCATATCACTATCTACAACTGAAGCCGAGAATATAGCTGTTGCAGATTGTTGTACTCAAATATTATGGATGAAGGAAGCTCTGAAGGATGTCAACATAGATACCAATCAACCAATCACCATCTATTGTGATAACACAAGTGCTATCAGTCTCAGCAAAAATCCAGTGATGCACTCAAACACCAAACATATACTAATCAAATATCATTTTCTCCGTGAACAGGTGGCTGAACAAAACATAAAGTTAGAGTATATCAATACTAAGGAGCAGATTGCAGATATTTTCACCAAGCCCCTTCCTTGAGAAGCATTTGAACATCTTCGCCAAAAGATGGGGTTATTGCTCTAGCATCATACTAAGCTGATTCTTAAAGATGCCGCATGACAAGGGGAGTAGTTCGACAGGGGGAGTAACATATCTATGAAGAACTTTTTTTTGTTTGTAAAGAAGCAGCTTGACAGAAGGAATACTTGGGCACCCCGTTTGCCATTGATGTCAAAGGGGGAGAGAATGTTGGAAGAGCAAGAATATTGCCATCAATGACAAAGGGGTAGATTGTTAATCTAGGTTGTCATTGATGTCAATATGGCATTAGACGAGATGGAAAATATTCTTGCTGCAAATAATCTTGTGATACACGATGTTGCCCTAACCTAATTACAAACTCTAGGAGTGGTATCTTGCAAACCCTCGATGCCTAACGAACATTATGAAACCCTAGACATTTAACAATGTAATGACAAACCCTTTATTGATAACAAAGCCCTAAACTCATTAAAGCCTTCCAAATATTAAATTGAGTCACAACAGCGATCATATATGACAATCATATCAACAATCATATATATATGTAATAATATTTTGGATATATATATATATATATATATAATATATATATATATTATATATATAACACCTTTATAATGTTGACAAAATAAATATATATATTATATGATATAACATATATAATAAAACTCTATGGCAGTGCCCACATCCAACACTATGATCTCTGTTATTGTCCCCACACAACTCACGTCAGCAAACATCCACCACTACATTACGTTGAACAAATTATATATCGTATTCACCAAAAACATATGTTGGCCCCCATTCCAGTGACTAGTCGGCTACATATAAATATAAAAAACAAAAACAAAAAAAACAAAAAACAAAAAATCACAATTTCTATTTACATATATATGTGATTTGATTTTTGGTAAAAGGTATAAGTTATGCGAAGAAGAAAACAGAAGTTAAGAGGATAAAATAGTAAAACGTGTTCACATCTCGTGAACTTAAATGAAAAAAATACCGTAAATGCATATATCTCGGACAGCCTGCGGATAAAAGCATATTTCTAGGTAAACGTAATTTCTGGATAAAATACAGTGAGCGCATATTTCTGGGTCAACTGAATTACAGTGATCGTGAAAAATCTAGGACAACCTGCGGATGAAGTTTTTGAGCATCAGACTTTCTCACCTCAGACTGTATTGAAGGTTTAAAGCCTTGGACTGTTTGATTGCAGATTGTGGACTGTCCTATGGACAGAACTGTGAGAGTGGGCTATCTACCATTGTGGGCTACCTTTTGGACAGAGCAGTGAGAGTGAGCTATCTACCATTGTGGATTATCTGTTGAACAGAACAGTGAGAGTGGGCTATGGAGAGCTACAGTATTTTTGGTTGAGTGCATACATCATAACATAATTGGTGTGGCAGTGAAGACTATGACCAACTTTTAAGAAGGATTGGTGTCCTTGGGGTAGGTGCCCCTAAACTCAAGGTTGGAGCCTTGGTGAAGATAGGGTTGAAGCCCTAGAGGTCAGAGCCTCATCAAAACCAAGTTGGTGCTTGGGAATAATTATCATACAGTGTATTTATTCTTTTATTCTCAATAAAATTATTCTATATGTTTCTCTGATTAAATTGTGAAGAATCTAACTGGTAATAATAGCAATTGAATAAAAATATTGATTCACCCCTCTCTCAATATTTCCAACACCTATTTGGAGAGACTTCAGGGGCCTCACAACAGTATGACCACCCTTCCCCTGCCACTCACCCACCAGCTTTCAATGGGCCATCCAGAACCACGCTGCCTATTTTTCTACCACCAGCACCTAGTGAGCAGGGAGGACCGGATGACCAGATGCCCATGGGAGATTTCTTCAAGGAGTGGCAATCCATGGGGGCAAATTTCAAAGCAGATCTGTCATTCAGAGACTATTGCCAACTCAAACAAAATGAGAAGGCAGGTATAGTGGGGGACCGAGTACACAAAACTCAGAATTGTAGCATATTATTGGGAGCATGTACTTCCCCACATATGATGGCTCTGCCAAGGGTACAACTAGAGCTTGGGTGGAGAAGTTGGATACTTATTTCCAGCTTAATCGGATGACGGAGGTGGCAGCCATCAAAATGGCTACCTTACACTTTGGAGGGGGAAGCACATGAGTGATGGTTTTGCGACTTGTCCAGATTGAGGCATGCTAGCGTGACCTCTTATGAGGATTTCACACAGAGAGTGGTGGAGCGTTTTGATAGGAGGGACCTAGAGGATCACTTCAGGGAGTTGACCCAACTTAGACACGCTGGCCACCCTGAGCATTACATATCGGAGTTTTTGAGTGTTTCAGTTATGGTGCCAGACCTATCTGATGCTAGGAGGGTGTACACATTTATAGAGGGGTTTTTTGAGCCATTGTGTGGACTGGTGAAGTCACGCAGGCCCTCTACGTTGCAGGAGGTGGTGACTTGAGCTAGAGATTTGCACGGGGAAATCCCCAAGACCAGAGCACCCATTCCATCACGGACTCCCTACCCACAAAAGGGAGGTGACACTAGACCCCCACCACTAAAAGCAGCCCAAGGCATGGGCAGTTAAATGAGGAGACCAAGAGAGACCTTCGGAGGAAGAAACTGTGTTTTACTTGTCGAGAGCCATGGGCACCAGGCCACCGATGCACAGCAAGCAAGGCCCACTACATCAAGGTCTTCTCAAATAGTGATGAGGAGGATGATGTGGAGTTGGAGTTTGGCGAGGGAGATAGCGAAGGTCAAGTAGAGAGGGGACCACCACCACCTAGGGGAGCCTCTTTCGCACCATCTGGGGGAGTCCTCTCTTCTTTGCGTGGAATTCCCAAATTCTTGATTTTGAGGATCTGAGGCACAACGCAGGGACAATGTGTCTCAGTTTTGGTAGACAGTGGAATCATGCACAATTTCATTGATGCCCAAATGGTTCAAAGGCGGGGCATCACGACAAAGGACTTGGAGGGGTTCTCAGTTCTGGTGTCAAGGGACAGGACTATGCAGTGCACCTAATATGTTCCCGCTTTGACAGTGACCATGGGGAACTACTTGGTGACAGATCATTTCCTTGTTATGGATGTGTCAGACACCAACATGGTAATGGGTATCCAATGGCTCTATTCCCTTGGCCAGGTCACCACTGATTGGAGGAAACTGGAGATGGAGTTCACAAGGCCGGATGGCAAGCTGGTAGTTCTTCAGGGCATGCATTCGTACCCTCCACAGATAGTTTTAGCGCACAGGATAGAGGTTCACTTGAGGCATGGGGACATAACATGGGCAGTGTAGATGAGGATTTCAGAGGTAGGGGGACAGCCCAAGCCACCTCACCCAGACATACAGGCCATCTTAGACAAATACTCGATAGTGTTTAGGGACATACCACCATGGCAGCCACGTGATAGGGAATTTCAGCACACCATTTGTTGACAATTCAAAAGGGCAGTGAATATGTTAATTCTTTTTAACTTGATAACTGTCTGTGTTACCTTTTACGTTATTAGCTTTGTTCCTTATTATTATCGTGTTGGATACATCAAACAACTACCAAAACAATAAGAACAGTGACACAATATATAGGCTGCAAGCCAGGGCCAAAACCCCTCCTCTTGAAGGGAAAACCCTTAAATCTCTTCTCTTCTTATAGATCCTTCAATTGACGAATACCATGACCTAGTGACTCAAACAAATACCCTCCAAGATTAAGATCAACTCGGCCTCCTATTGCAAGAACTTCGACCTCCTACTACAGACCTGAAACTCTATCTCCCGGCAACCACTACAACTGTCATTGCTCCTCTTGAAGACTTCGATCTTCTTCGTATGGCCTCCTCTTCCCTTCACTTGCCTTTCCTTGAGACTTAGGGCTAGTGAGACAGTTTAAGTGACCTACGCTTGACTTCCTTTCTCTCTTTCCTCCAAGATCGAACTAAAGATAATCCCAGCGCAAAAACCCTAGCTTCGACTTGCACGTGGGAGAGAGAGAACTAGCCCAAGCACTTCGACTTCCTTCGACTTCTTCTTCGTCCTTCTTCTTCGACCTCTCCTTGTCCTCTTCTTCGCATAGAATGAGATGTGAGTGAGTGTGTCTAATGGAGGACGAGTTCCTCTCTATATATAGTCTTCTTCAAGGGTAGATGTGGCTCTTCATGTAGGCCAACTTGACAGCTTCTAGGCTGACTTGATCTTGGAGGGCATTTCGACACTTTAAAGACAAACAAATTTTTCTTTACAAGATACAATGTGCCCACGAGGTCTTCAATATATGACAATGACTCTTAAACCTAGGACAAACCCTAGAAGCACTCAATGGGTGTTCGACCTATAAAATAAAAGAACTTGAGCATGAAACCCATGTTCCAATAATAATTTCTTTTCATTTTATAATTTACAAGAATACATTTCATACTTATGAAGACCGAACCTAGTTACACATTTTTCAACATCATCGAGTTGGAGCCTAGGGTGTAGGCAGTTATCACCACTCCTTATAAGCATCCCAAGGCCCACAAGGACGAGATTGAGCGTGCCATCAAGGAGTTGTTGGCGTTGGGGCACATTAGGCCGAATTCTAGCCCCTTCGCTTCCTTAGTTGTTCTAGTAAAGAAGAAGGATGGGACTTTGCGCATGTGCGATGATTGCAGGATGCTCAACAAGAAGACCTTGAAGAACAGATACCTCATCCCGCACATTAATGAGCTTATGTATGAGCTTAGAGGGGCCAAGTACTTCTCTAACATAGATTTGCACTCGAGGTACCATCAGATCAGGGTGAGGGATCGGGACATCCCTAAGACAGATTTCAGGGGCCACTATGGGCATTTTGAGTTCTTGGGCATGCCCTTTAGGTTGACCAACGCACCTGCCACCTTTCAATCATGCATGAATCTTATATTTTGTGGGCAGTTGCGGAAGTTTGTTTGGTGTTCTTTGATGATATCTTGATTTACAGCCGGACGTGGGAGGAGCATTTGCAGCACATGGAGATGGAGTTGTGTATCTTGGAGTAGCAGTTTTACACCAAGTTGTCCAAGTGTGAGTTTGGGCTGACAAAGATGCTCTACTTGGGACATATCATTGGCGCAGATGGAGTGAGGGTGCATGAAGAGAAGATTAGGGCCATCTGGGATTGGCCTGAGCCCCTAAATGTGATCGAGTTAAGGGGATTCATAAGCATATGCACATACTACAAGAAGTTCGTAAAGGGCTTCTCACAGCTAGCGGCTCCCCTCACAGATCTGACGAAGAAGGGGGCTTTTACATGGACAGACAAGGCACAGTCAGCATTCGATCGCTTCAAGGAGGTGATGAGTCGTTGCCCAGTTTTGGCACTCCCAGACTTCACACAACCATTCACAATGGAGTGCGATGCATCAGGGGAGGGGGTGGTGCAGTATTGTCTCAGGATGGACACCCCATTTCTTTTGAGAGCCAGAAAATCCTTCCACATGAGAGGTCGTATTTTATTTACGACAAGGAGATGTTGGCCATCATGAATGCATTGACCAAATTTTGACAGTACCTAATGGGCAACAGATTTCGGGTGAAGACTGACCACAGTAGTCTTCGCCCTTTTATGGGGCAGCAAGGCCTCAGTATAGGCAACAGAGGTGGGTCAGCAAAGTGCAGGCCTACGACTTCGATATTGAGTATGTCAAGGGCAAGCACACTATAGTAGTAGATGTATTATCCAGGCGGCCCGCGACACTCTCACTCATGAGCATTTGCCATTATTGGAAGGCGCACTTGTTGGTGGATGTAAAGTTTTGTAGATGTTCTATGCTAAGAGCAATTTCACTTTTCTCACAGCAATCATACAAGTAGTTAAGCAAAATGCAGATAGAACATATAAGCAGATCTTACAAAAGACAAATCAGAAACAGGAAAAATGTGTGTTCGTTTCGGCGGTCAACAGGATGCTTCAACCAGCAAAGTCTCCTTTGGTCAGCCAACCCAGCATGTGTCACAACAACCCTCCAACCAGTAGATGAGTCAACCCAAGTCAATTCTACAAAAGTCAACGCTGTCCTGAAAAGTCAACGCAGGGGCAACAAGCTAAAAGTCAATGTAGCAGCAAAACGGTCAACCCTTTGACCTCGATTTTTGTGCCAGGTAGTACGGCCTTCAAAAATCGAACCTTCCACAAGTTTTCAACTTGATTGGACCAAGCGTTGACCAAAGCCAACGCTGGTCAAACTTCTGCGAAACCCTAGCAGCAGAAAATCGTACTACAGCTCAGCTGTACGGTCTGTCCTCTTTGTTCTTCCCACGTGTGGCTGAAATCCGTCCTCCAGGTAGCTCGTACTCTTTAGGATGAGAGAGGAAGATGTGAGTTGTGTTGTGATGAAATTCTCTCCAACTTTTCCTATATTTATATCCATCAATGAGGGTGTGTGACACATCTGTTGGGCATGTGAGCCTACATTACAAAACTGGCTGACCTTGCACATATAATTTATTAAGAATAATAAATTCAAAATATAAGTTCTGCTCATCGGATTAAGACTATTTTTATATGGATTTTACACCTCTCAGAAAGAGGAATCCAACAAAAATATTAGCCTCTTAATCTGAGCATCAGAACATGGAGTTTGGACCTAGTTGTCCAAATTTAACATGTTGTTTGATCACTAACAATATTTACTTCAATTGGTGGGTTTTCCATTCAACCACTAATCACCTTCCATGGATACTGGGTGTTTATGGTTTATCACTAACCAATATGCATTGAATAATGTGGCGGATTTTGGATGATGACTAACCAATCTGATTTGAATAATGTGGTGGTTTTTGGCTTACCAATAATGATTTTGACTTGAAAACTGTGGCGGTTTTGGGTGACCACTAACCAATTTGATTTAAATAATATGGTGGTTTCTAGTTTACCACTAACCATATTCCATTTCATAAAGTTACTTCCCCCCTTAAAGGTGTAGGAGAGTTTCTTTTATCATTATGATCCTTCCTTTGAGCTGTAGAGAGAATTGTTTCTTACTTCAGAGAACATATAGAATTGGATTTGGGCCATGTCCAAATCATCTAGAAAACTATTTCATATTTTTCTCCCTTTTCTATTTTTTACATTTGGTGTTTTTTCCTGCCTTGACCAAGCAATAAGACTAATGAAACTTCTTTACTTGTGGATTCCATCTTTAAGAATGTATCCATCCATTATTAACTATCTTCTTAACTTGCTTTTTCTTTCGACATTTTTCTGATAAGTGATGTCGTCCCAGAATAAAGTCAAGGATGGAGATCAAAACAATGACTCTCCATGTGACCAATTCTTTGACGATGTTGGCATTTGTTTTCAAAATTTTGGACATCTTTAAGAAGTTATCCATCCACAGTTAAATATTTTCTTAACTTGCTTATGGTTTCAACATTTTTCTGACAAGTTATTTTTCTTCCCAGAATGAAGACAGTGATGGAGATCGAAACAATGACTCTCCATGTGACCAATTCTTTGACAATGTTGCCATTTGTTTTCAAAATTCTAGCCATCTTTAAGAAATCCTAATTTCACAAAGCTTATTGGTTTGACGTTATCTGGAATATGAAATTTTTTACCTTTGTATTATCCCAAGGCATGTTGGTTTCTATTAAATGATAACTCTTTCAAAAGTTTGAAAAAAAATGGAAAGTCCACTTGATTGTTCCTTTGCTTTAGCACATTTATTGTTGTTGTCATTTCTGCAATTCTTCTTGTGACTCATCTTCAACTTTTTGCATAATTTCATTTCTATCACATGCTGCATCAAACTTTTATATAAGATCTTTTGTATCATTTCTTGCATCAATCATCTCTAATAACTCCTTGTCACAATTTGCATGAACATTCTAAATGAGTTCATAAGCATCACAAATTGTATTTTCTTTCTGTATGAAGTCTTACGTGTCCTGAGATTCTTTTTTTTCTCTAAATGGGCCTTATGTAAACTAAACTTGTTATACACCACCACCAATTTATGCACCTTAATTATTTTCTCTACAACTAGCAACCACAACACATTCATCTCAAATAATTGTTGTCGATTCTGAATAGTTTCTGAGGTTGTGGAAAATAAATATCTAAAGCTACTAAAAAAATATCGACAAGGTAATGGAGATTCACTTAAAACGTAGGAACAAACATGATCTACGCTTTTAGCTAAGTGATTTCACTAGACTTTCGGAGGAATGGATCGATCTTTTGGGGGTTGGTTCTCAGATGGATTTGGATTTATTCTGCTTGAATGCGGCTTGCTTCTCATCTTTTCGACTCTGTCTGATATTTTTATGGATCGAACTACTTCGGTTCTCTACATTTAATAAAGTGTCTACACAACTTTCTTATTGACAATCTCCCTTGTTAATACCCTCAACATAGATTATCTGTAAAACAAACCTTGAAAACCAAAAAACCCTAAAATGTCATGGCTCTCAACAACCCTTAATAAGTAACAATGTTGGTTGTTCAAGTCTAGATCAGTCTTCTTACCATATTAAAATATCTTAACAACACAATGCACCTTGAAACCATAAAATCCTCCTCATAACTTAGTGGATCACGCTAATATCCCACTTGGTGTTTACTAATAAGGAGATTTTCTTATGTATCAAGTGATATGGTGAACAATTCTTTCCTACTATGTGGGTTCAAGTCTTAGTCACAATTTATGGGATTTATGAAATAATTGTATTTGGTATAAGAGTAACAACTAATCTTTGGAAATTACAAATTCTCCAAAAAATATCATTACTATCAAGATCCAATGAATCACTAATATAAATTCAATTCTTATATACAATATTTTCGCTTAATGTTAATTTTGTTAGAAAGTTAAATAAATATGATAAAAAAAATTCTTATGGATGTAAAATAGAATGTCCAAATTTTAATTTCTTTCAATACCAAAATTTATTTTTCCTTTTCAATTTAAAACTGCAGATTGAAAACACAAACACTTGAACAAAAGTTGGTAGCCTCAAAACATTGTGCATGTTGCAGAATTTTATTAAGTATCTCCATGTAGTTCTCAAATGGATTTGAAGCAAGGAGTTGAATTGTATTGTTAAACAATGGGCATCCTCAATAAAGAAATGCATGTCCACATTTGTAAGAAGGTCATTTTGTGGATTCCAATATGTTATGTATTTATCAAAGAAATCCTTAGCATTACTTATTTCGATAGATTTTTATGAATTCAAAATTTTCATGTATGAGGCACCTTGTAGCCATAAAAAGCCATAAACATGTACTAAGCCCTTGTGTTTCCTGTTACCACAAAATTTAGTAGGCCTTGGAGTGGGAACCCTTCAAGGCTAAAACTAACCCACATGCTAACAATGGGGTGGTGACCCACCGTCACAACAGCCAAAACACCCTACTCTTTATGGAATTTCACCAATGGGAGGAGTCCCGATATGCTAATATCACCTATGAAAGATATTAAAAGGATTAAGAATAAGGTGATCAACTAGGATATTCTCAAGAAATGATCAATATTAGGCTTAAGGCTTCACTAGGAAGCAATTTTCTTTCTTGAAGAAGGCCTAGAGAAGAAATGCACAAGACTGAGGGTTTGATAGGTCAAACGAGTGTTGGAGTTCCCAAAGGTCAATGCAAGGGGAAAATGTTTCTTATGATTGATTTCAACAAGGTCAAGTCTCATGAAACCTTCAAGAAAGTCCTTAAGTTGAGAAAGAAGAAACTAGAGTTTCCCTCTTACCTAGGGCAAGAGATTTTATGGATGAATTTTGAGTGGATGCCCACCAAAATGATAGTTCATGTAGCCAAGACATATATCTCAATGTTTAGGCTCTCAAAACCCCAAGGATCTTTCTCCCTAGAATTTCTCTTTAAGCCCTAGGTCTTCCTTCTAGACTTAAAAAGACCGAATTTAGAAGGATAGGTACATGGACACAATTTTGAGATGATCAGCAAGTGATTGGAATAATGCCTTGGTCAATGGGCATATGGAGTCAATGATGCTCAAAAGAATCCTAATTCCCTCTAAGGAGGTCGAAATTTAATGCCCTAGCTATCAAAATTTCAACAATTTTCCCACTTACAGGAATAATTTATTTTGCTGGAGATTGACAATAAGTACCCCACTAGGAACATTCATTGCATGTTACAATTAGTACTACATACAACATTCATCTAGATATTATTCTATAAATTGATCTTGAACAAATTAGGGCACAAAATTTTTAACCTAGAATAAATACTTCCATGCATTAGACATTCCAGAAAAAGATATTCAACAATGTATTCCATTTATAAGATAACATGCAATATATCCTTCCATTAGACTAGGAACTTGCTCCAAATAAGGTCAAAATCAACTTCGATACATCAAAATGCCAAGTATCTCCAAAACCACCCACAAGAAGCAAGTGAAAATTATCCAAGAGGTCTGAAATTCACAAGTTTGATGATGATTGATCACAATGGAGTGATCTCCAATATATACAAGCCCTACTAAATCGAACTAGGCCTAAAAGCCCCTCCAAATCATAAACATTAATGTGATAGAAACATTGTAAGTCATCGGTCAACTTAATAACCAATGTGCAAACATAATAATTAACCCACAAGAAGGCTGGAATGTTGATGTCATGCATACATAGGCCTCTTGGAGGCATGTGTTGAGCTCCTCATGTGCCAAAGTGAGTGTCGAGGGCTCCTAAAATCAAGCCTTAGGGGTTGGTGCTTAGAATTCCATGTAAATCATCCTGTGGACCCCAATTTTGGGTGTGGAGCACAAAACTATTATCATGGGTCTCCAAGTGACAAAATCTTTGTCTTTGCTCCAACATTGAGGGAACTAAAGATGTTGCTAGCCCTCCTAGCCCTCCCATATCTCAAGGTATGAGAAAAAGCTCATTTAGGTCTTAGATAAACTTCCTGACTATTGACCCCATATTTTGTTCTCACCACTACTATTTTCCATCTCTATTTTGACCTTTTTGGCACTCCTAAACTGATCCAGGTGGCTCTAGGGACACACATAGGATAAAGAGGGCTTGTGAAAGCTTGAAAAGCAAAATGATTAGAATGATTTCAAACCAGGACCAGAGTGTAGATCTTGTTGTCCTAATCGCGGTGGTGTGAATGGTTCGTCAATCCGAGCTCATATGAGGGAGAAAGAGCCAGTCAAAGTTGGGCTGTGGACCAGGTTTAAGTGTCCTACAATTTGACAAACCCCAGGGCATGAAACCTAGCTCCTAAAACTGGTTGAAATTATGGCCTTGTTAATTTGCCCAATATGCCTTATTTTCTAAAGATTTGAAAATCTTCCCTATTTTAAATAAAAATTAAAAAATATATAATATGGTGGCGGGCCACCACCCCCGCCACCCCCAAAACTATTACATGACAAAATTTTATTGTTAAAAGGATGACGAGCCATGACCCCTGTCGGCCTAATCGCAACATTAACAAAAAATTACATTTTTTTACATGGCTTGGTGGCCATCACCCTGTTGAGCCCTCCAAACCTCCATCATGTATGTATACATATTAGGGCGGTGGGCGGGCCACCTCTGGTGGACCCGACCCATGCCCCCACACATTAAAAAATAGTACCATGTAATGGCCGAGGGTGGCGGGGCTTGAACCCGCCTGGCCGGTCTAACCGGCCTACCTCCCGGGCACCCTCACACATAACCAAACTTTAATGCACCCATGTCACACCACGGTGCCATGCAAAACAAAATATGTGCCCAAATACATTATATGCCAGTTAATATGAGGTGATGTGGGAGTTAAGGGGTGGGCCACCCAATGTGGACCCTACCCCCAACAAAAAAATGTACGCTGTTTACTAAAACTGTTTGGAGGTTAATATGGAGGGGTCATGGTTTGACCACCCGGCCTCCTCCTCATAATTCGTTTACCTTACCAAACTTCCAACGTCCTTCCTTGGTTTATCTGCCCTCAAAGCTTATATAAACCTTCATTTCACTAGTGCACCCAGGCAAATGAAGGAACTAGGAGTGGGCACGGAAAACAAGGCAGAGCTAATTTTTTTTAATTAATTTTTATGTAGGTGGAACCATGACTGAGCAAAATTTCCAGGAGGGTGAAATTTTTGCAGTGTCCAAATTGGAAAAACTTTATGTCAATCTTACACCTTAAAGTGACATGAACCCGATGGTGCAATCAGTTTCCTGATCTGAGTAGCCGATTTGTAGAAGACCCAGAGGAGGGAATCTTTGAGGAATCTAGGGGAAACTAAAACATTCCTCGAGCCCTAGATTCTCACTTTCTTAGAATTCAAACTTTTGATAATCAATTTTACACTATTCGAAGCCACAAATCTCATGGTGCATTTAGATTTTCCATTTGCTCATTTTATTTTTTGGCCACTTTTCTAAGTGGAGTGCAAGTGTCAGCATTCATGAGCGAGCAGTCATTTCCATGCAATTCGATGCCATGAGATCGATGGTTTGAACATCTTCAGCAGTTTGACATCTGCTTCTTTAGATGGCCCTAGGATGTGAGGTATATATAGTGTGTTCATGTACTTCTTTTTCATGTATTGTGCTCCACAGATCCCTGTTTGATGTTGATGTGGGATATTGTTTATTACTCGTTTTCATGGTTCCTACTTGATGTGATGCGGAATCATATGTGTGATGTACTTGTTGTCATGATTCGTCATGTTGTGTTTTGAGATCCATTTGTCATACATTGATGGGATACTCATGTGTCGCCATGCATGTTTGCATTGAGATCCCTTTTGTTCCATGTTGGCGGGATGATCGTCATGCATGAAGTTTGTGTCATACTGATAGGATTCCTTTTGACTAAGATTTCCTATAGTGGAACATCTCTTGGAGCCACTCCTGTGTGAGGGGGTTTTCCTTGTATGATAGCGACATCACCTCTATGTACATCACCACTATTGACAACACTTAATGCAGCGGCCTACTCCATCTTGACATTGGGGCCCGGAGACATAGTCCGTCCTGGATGAACTCCGTTATCAACGGCTTATGTTTTCATGTGTTGATGATTCACATGTTCCTCTTCCTTACAACATGCAGATGTATTCATTTATGTTCTTGTAAAATTACAATTTAAAACATCACGAAATTAAAAGGTCTTGGAAGGGTCCTTTGTCACACCCAGACTTGGATCATAAACCTACTCACCTGTCATTCTTATTGCCCTAAACACTGTCCTAATCTTACTATGAGGTAAAGTCTTTCATCGTAACAATTTTCTGTTTATTAGTGAATTTAAGTGGATATGAGTAGATATCCATAAACTAACTAATCACTATGGTTGAAGTGTAGACAGTGCAATAGATGTGCAGGGTGACAATAGGAGAATGCAGGTAGTGAACCATGGTTCCTCCACTTTCGTACTCAAGAGCCATTTTGGGGTTCGATACTTAACAATGCAGGGGATAAGAGGATGTATACTTCTAGATGATGAGCTACCTCCATCCCTGCTTGAATGCATTCGACTCCAGCCATGACAAAGATCCTCGTTATCTTCTCTGAATGGAGCAGACACCAAGATTGGGATCCGTTGAAGATTGTTAAACTAAATTGGACAAGTTGTTCGAGCCATCCGATTTGAAGGAATGAATTAGCTAGGTTGTTAGGATTTACTATCCATAGTTCAGTTGGTTTTAACTTAGTTAACGCCTATAAAAGGCTGTTATGTAATACTTAGAAGCTAGCGAATGTAAGTTAAAATTGTTACTGTGTATCCTTCGACTTATTATTTTTGAATCAAAGATGTTTACAATGGTTATGCATTAAGTTCAAGTTAATTGTTCGATGGTTCACTGTGGATAATGAGTTAAGTGTGACCGAAGTCTCTCGCTTTCTGTAAGTTAATCAGCTCCCCAAGTGTGGCCAGGCCCACCCATCTGGGTTTAGCTTTGTAATATTGCGTAGCAGTATATCTGTGTGATAGCTATAGTCGTTCTTTAATTATCTATGATTCATTATTAGTTTACTTGTTGCGTGGAGAGTTTTCTTAGTTTCGATTGATTGTATTATGCTGATGATATGATGCTTTTAAACCCCTTTGCTTCAGCGATCCAAATCTAAATCTCTGGTGTGACCATCGCTTTTGCTTTCAAGATAAAGACCTACTTTGTTCATGAACACTGCACATTGTATTGTACTATGATTGTAATAGATTTATATGAAGTTTTTCGAATTACATTGTCATCTAATGCTTATGAGGAGCTAATTTTATCCATTGACAACGTAGAAGCTACTTTCAAATACCTAAATTGGATAATGTATTTAAAGACCAAAGTTGAATAGAACCTGAGTTTAATTTGGATTCTGATCAGTCAATTTCAAAATCGTTTCTCTTGTTTCCTCTAGTAATTGAATCGATTGACCCTCTTCTAGATTGTTTCTGCAGATGTGTGCGACACAGGAAGTATTTGTTTCAGGTTGATTATTTGAATAATGTGATTGGCATGAGCTTGGTTTAGTTTAAGTCGACTGGTTTTATGTTAGGTTATTTACATGAATGTGTATACAAAGAAGCATTGCTTTCAGAGTAATTTATTTGAATGATTTGTTATAGCTTCAGTTAGTTTCATTTTTCAAATAGATTTCTTGGTTTTTAAGTAGACTATGTGGATTACTTCAGAGTGCAAAAGAGTGATCTAGTGTTAGTTGTTAATGCAATTTCCTTTGGTTCATTTGGACTACTTGATTCCCCTATTTCATTTGAATGCTTGGTTATATTTTCTATAGCTTAGGTGACTGATTGGATTTCAAAAGCAGAGTATTGGTTTGTTAAGGTTTCAAATAGGATTTTTTACATTTTGATTAATGCAATTTTAGGGTAGTTTTGAGTACAATTTCTCATAATTATTTCGGTTGATCGCCATGTTTGAGTAGAGTTAGTGCTTGAATTTGTGCTTGCGGTCATGATCAATTGGGGACTTGGATACAACTTAGTTGAGAGTAAAATAGAGTGTCTATATTAAGTGCTCAACACCAATATTTTTTATTTTTGATAAGCTAGTAGGGTTAATGAGTTTTGAGTAGAGTTTGATTGATTAGTTAGAATTGGATTGTCATTACAAGTAATAAATCTTCAGGTGTGGATTGTAAGAATTCGAACTTGAGTGTTTTGACTGATTAAGTTTTGTATGCAATCTGTTTGATTAGGTATTCATTCTCATAACCTGGGATTTGTGGTAAAAAGTCAAGTCACTTGTTAAGTCCAAATTTCAGTTCCAGTTCCAAATAGGTTAAGTTCATAGAAATTTTGGAAGTCTTTAAATTAAATTTGATTATTGATTCTGCCTATGCTAGTTTTATGTTTGATTTCCTTTGAGTTTGCAAGCATTGGTGTGTTTATTACCCATCTAATCATTATAAAAGAAATGTTAAAACTCTGAACTAGAACTAAATAAAGGAAGCACAAGACAACTCGTGCTTACGAGCCTGAATTGACATATAAATATTAGGAGATTAATTCACCAATTTAATCTCTCAACATTTTGGCGTCGTTGCCAGGGAAGTTTTCTTTTCTTATTCAGGTAACCATTATCATTTGAGTTTCAGGAGCTTGCAGGACTGTCAGAGGGTGGAGAGAGTACGATAAGACATGAGTGAAGAGCCACGCATCCACTTTTGTGGGGTTTCTCCAAAGTCTGACCAATCACTGCTTGTTCTTGAATTTCTATTTCTTTTATCTTTATGCGTAGGAGTACATGTATACCTAGGGATAGCAAGGGTAGATATATTTCCAATTCTAAATCTCCTGCAACTTTTGGATCAGTTAATATACCCATTCTTACCGCTACTAATCGATATGCAGGTCTGAGACAAGAAGGAGGAAGTGTACCAACGTGGTTTCGGATCAGGAATTCTTAGATCAAGGGGAAAGGATCATTCAACAAGTTGTCTTTGACAAACCTGTACAAGAACCAGTGGAACAAAAAGACAACTTGGACGAGCAATCAACCAACATCAACCATGTCCCAATACCCCCTATTCACACCATAATCATCAAACCCCAACGGGTGCCGGTTGTAGAAATGGATCACCAAGATGGGGAGGACAGACACAACAAAGAACGCCAGGAAGAGGGAGAAGGTCCTTGACGCAATGGGAACATCTTTAGAGGGGGAAACTAGGAAGACGAAGAGGAGGTCACCTTGGGATTCCCTATCCGAGATGTGATCCTAATATCAAAATGAAAAGCATTTTGATGGCATCTCTTCAATTATTCTACGGTAAATCATCTGAAGGTCCTAATGCCTTTCTTTTTTAATTCGATATTTTATGTCACAGTTATAATTACTATGATGATGCACATAAACTTAAATTGTTTCCCACCACATTAAAATATGCAGCCCTTAGGTGGTTCATGAGTCTAGGGAAACACACTATATACACATAGGATGGCATGAGATCAATTTTTCTTAATGAGTATCAATATTTTTGTAAAAGTAGGGATATAAACGATATCCTTAGGTTGCAAAAAACTAAAGATGAAAACCTCGAAGAGTATCTTGAACAGTTCCTATACAATTTTCACAAATCTTGTGGGTCCAACCTAGATGAAAAGATTATCAGAAGTGTGTTCCTAAAAGGGCTGAGAGATGATTGCATTGAAGCATTAAACCTGCTCAATGGTGGAGACATTTATAAGAAGAAATTTGCTGAGGTCATTGAGCTTTGTTGCACCTATTCCAGAAGCCAAGCTAAAGTAGGTAAAAAGCTTCAGGAACTTAGAGACAATTCTAGAGATTATGTGCAAAAGAAAATTGTGGCTAATGTTGTTACAAGGGTCAAGCTGGGAAACCTATTAGAAAATTTTAAAACTAATATCCTGAACACAATCAGTGAGCAGCGAGACACCATGAAAATTAAACAAAAACAAGAAGCTGAGAAAGAAGTCATGTCAATCTTTTGTTCCAAGTGTAGGCATAAACATGCAGAGAGGGAATGTACTTTAAACACCATTGAGGTCTATGGAATCTGTACTCTAGAACACCCAACCAAGAAGTGCCCATCACTTCTCGGCTTACAAGCCATCTACAAGGGGAACGCTAAAACCATTGACCAATCTCAAGCGACCAAAAGACCCACGTGGAGAGGCCAGAGTCGGAATATGTTTTCCGATCCAAATTCTCAAGGTTATAGCCAGACTTAGCCTTAGACCTTTCCTGCATCCTACCCCCCTTGGGCTGCTCAACAACCACAAAATACTGCCTGGAGCCAGAATTGAAGGAAAAACCCCTATGCCAACAGTTATCAACCCCAACCCCAATTCTATGAACCTTATCCAAATATGCCAAGTACTTCATATAATCTGACCATGCAAACCTATCAGCAAGCGTATAACCCCAACATGTATCAACAACCTACATTGCCACCACCTCCTTTGCATCAATTATTACCTGCACCTACTAACCCATCATCTTCGCAGGCACCTGCTACTGCAAACCCACCCCCGACCTACACTGTTGCCTGCACAACCCGTACCTAACCCAAGTCATAATAGGTTACAACAACCAGTGAAAAACATTGATGTTTAGCCTTTTCCTACATACATAATCACTGCCATTCCTATGAATGAAATCCAATTACGATCAGGAAAGACAGTCAACAAAGGAAAATCAACTGTTGTTATCCAATAAGAGGTACCCTCTACATCATCCGAAAATCATTCACAAAACGAAAAACAACAACAATCACAGAAAGAAGAATCACTTGAACCACCGTACCTGGAAAGGCTAATTGTAAATAAAGAGGAGATCTCGCTTGAATATGATTTGGAAAATGAACTTAGGAATGTATGCATTAAAATTCCGCTCTTACAAGCAATTAGAGACATTCCCATATATACTAAAATTGTTAAGGATCTCTGCATTAAGAAACCGGGGAGAAAGGGCCATAAAAACTAGAATGTCAAAATCATAAGCCAAATGTCCATTATGATTTCTGATATGAATGCCAAATACAATGACCCTGGAACACCATTGTCACCATTGAGATAAATGGAGTACTACTGCTAAATACTCTCGTGGATCTAGGGGAAGCAATAAATGCAATGACCTATGAAACAATGACATCATTACAGCTACCTGGACTTAAAAACACCCCTATCCTTTTAGAAATGGTAGATATTCCGTTGTGAAACCAATAGGATCCCAAGAGGACATAGTAGTCACTATTGCCTCTTGGAAATATCCCATAGATTTCATAGTCATTTCTCCAAAAACCTCTAGGCCCAGACACCCTGTGGTCTTGGGACAACCATGGCTGGCAACTGTTGATGCCATCATTGGTTGCAGAAATGGAGAAATGATTATTTCTAATGGTCCTCACAATCAAACATTGTTTATTTTTCCACCTGCTCAGACAACTGTTGAAGTACCATTATGGCTCGAAAACCCATATGGAGACAAGGATTGTATGTTTCCCTTGTTAACATTAGATCAGTCTAGATGTCTCCAGGAACATTCAGATGAACATGTTTTGCAACAGTTTTTAGTTGATAGCTCTTGTATTGATTATCCTGTCTCTTTTAATGGTTATCAGCATGTGTTTAGTGATGAGTTTCAAGGAACCTACCACCCAGTTGTCTTTGCCTCTTTTGCAACAATGGAGGAAAGTCATGAGCTCACCACAGAACCTGTGGAAAATTTTGAAGGAAAAATCTTACATATCGGTACAGGATTGATTGCAGAACAAAGGCAATAGTTGATGAGTATGATTCATGAACAAACTGGAGCATTCGCATGGGATTACTTGGATATGAGGGGCATACATCCAGACACTTGCATCCACCATATCTATATGAATGAAGAAATGAGACCTGTTCGGCAACCACAAAGACATATGAACCTATCATTAAAAGACATTGTCAAAGATGAGCTTCAGAAACTTTTGGCCGCAGATTTCATCTACCCCATTTCCAACAGTAAGTGGGTGTCGCCTCTGGTAGTGGTTCCAAAGAAGAATGAGAAGTGGTGGATCTGCGTTGACTACAAAGAACTAAACAAGGCCACATTGTGTGACTATTTTCCATTGCCCTTCATTGATCAAGTCCTCAACACATTTTCACGTAAGAAATATTTTTCTTTTCTAGATGGGTACAGTGGGTACAATCAAATACAAATAGCTGAAGAAGACCAGGAGAAGACTACCTTTACATGTCCGTGGGGTACTTATGCATATAGAGTCCCCCCCTTTGGTCTTTGCAATGCCCTTGCCAATTTTTAGAGAGCTGTACTTGCCATTTTCTCTGATATGATCCATGATTTTGTGGAAGTCTATATGGATGACTTCACAGTCTATGGAGATGACTTTCCACAAGCTTTGGAGAATCTAGAGAAGGTATCAATTCGTTTTCAAGAAGTTGATCTGGCCCTTAGTAGCGGTAAATGTAGGATGATGCAAACTAAGGGAATTGTTCTAGGCCATCATGTGTCATTTGAAGGGATTCAAGTTGACCCGAAAAAAATCGAGGTAATCTCGCGTATCCCTATTCCGAGCTCTCAAAAAGAGGTAAGAAGTTTCTTAGGGCACACAGGTTATTATCGACGATTTATTGAGAATTTCACTAGAATTGTAGCACCATTATTTAAATTGTTAACTAAAGATGCTGAATTTGTATGGAATGTTGGCTGTCAACAAGCTTTTCAGGTATTGAAGGAAAATTTGTCTACACCTCTGGTGCTAAGAGGACCAAATTGGTCCTTATTGTTTCATATTTGTACAGATGCTTCAGATACTGAACTAGGAGCGGTTTTGGGACAAAGCGAGGACAACTTTCCCTATGCCATTTATTTTGTCAACAAAAATCTCTCTCCCACTTAATTAAATTATACGGTTACTAACAAAGAGCTATTAGCAGTTGTGCATGCTATAGGAAAGTTTAGACATTATATTGCCGGTTATGAGACATTTATCCATACTGACCATTCTGTTGTTAGATTTTAATGAATAAACCTATTACTAATGGTAGGATAACTACATGGTTGTTGCTTCTACAAGAATTCAATATAATTGTGGCCTGGAAGAGATAACTTGGCAGCTGATTTCTTATCTCATTTGAATCTTACGCAGGGAAACATGCCAACGCCAATGCTTGATGAATTTCCAGATGAAGCATTATTTGCCATTTCCACTATTACTCCTTGGTTCGCTGATGTCACCAATTATCTAGTATCAGGAAAACTACCTCAAAATATGTTGGCCCGAGAGAAGCATAATATGGTGCGGCAAAGAGCTAGTTTCTCTTGGATCTGGGGAGATCTATTTTATACAGGGCCAGACTTGATTATGAGGCAGTGTGTGCGGGAAGATGAAATGCATGATATACTAAGTGCTAGTCACAACGAGCCTTGTGGTGGCTATTTTGCCGATAAAATGACGACATATAAAGTTCTCCGTACTGGATACTATTGGCATACACTCTTTAAAGATGCCAAGAAGTTTGTTTTGAGTTGTGACACTTGCCAACGAATGGGGAGACCAATTGTCTCCAATGAAATGCCTCTTCAACCACAAATTGCCATTGAACCCTTTGAGAAGTGGGCATTGGACTTCGTAGGGCCCATCTCCCCAATTTCAAATAAGAAGAAATATATTTTGGTGTGCACTGATTACGTCACCAAGTGGGTGGAGGCTAAAACCTTGCATGGTGCCACTGAAAAGACAATAGTAGAATTTTTGTTCGAGGACATCTTTACAAGATTCGATGTGCCTCGTGAAATCGTCACAGACCAATGTACACAATTGACATCAAAGTTGGTCAAGGCACTCACAGAGCAGTATCAAGTTAAGCACTGCAAATCGACTCCTTACCATCCCCAGGCTAATGGACAAGTGGAGTCCATGAACAAAGTTTTGGAATCCATCCTTACAAAAACAATTCAACTGCATCACAAAGACTGGGTGGATAAGTTACCAGCAGCACTATGGGCTTACTGGATCACTTGGAGAAATGTGATCGAACACACACCTTATGAGTTAGTCTATGGTAAACAAGTGCTTTTTCCCATCCAGTTCCAAGTAATGACATTCAAAACTACCATCCAGTTGGTCATGAATCTAAATGAGGCTCAAGAGCAGAGATTGATGCAATTGAACGAACTTGACGAGATCTGACAGGATTCCTACCACAAAACTGCATTAGTACAAAACCAAAGAGCCCGATGGCGTGACAAATTTATTAAGAAGAAAGTCTTTCATCCATGTGACTGGCCCTTGTTATATGATAGTAAGTTTAAGCATTTCAAAGGTAAATTCTCTACCAGATGGTTAGGGCCGTATGAGGTAACTAAATTTTTTGATAACGGTTCAGTTCGTATTTGTACTATCGATGATGATAAGACTTCTTTTGTAGTAAATGTTCATTGGCTTAAATTTTATCATAAAACACTTTCACATGATCAGTTTTTGCAGGAAGTTCGAAGGGATCCAGGTTTGGAGCTGATTCATGCCAACGACTAGCCCCTTGCTGGTTCAGCTAATATGTATATATGTATATTAGCTAGTATATATACATAAACTAGTGGGATTTCACATTTCATATTTGCAGGTGGTCCTCCCCACAACCCATGTAGAATAAAGAAGGAATTCACCAGGAGCAAGTTTATTCCTTTATCTAAGTCTGGTGGATTACTTATGGAAAAGGAACCTGTGGAGTCTTCTTTGGAAGCCTTCAGACTCTCTAAACATGAATGCCTTGAGCACCAATTACTTTTGGCTTGCTAAATAAAGTAATGGTAGTTTAGGGATCCTTTGGGCATTGAATTATTCTTTTCTGGGCCCAAAGGAAAAACTATGGAAAAGAAGCCCCCTTGGAACTCTCTTTCAAGACATTTCCAGCTCCCTAAAGAAGAAATGCCCCAGGCAGTCATCATTCCAGTCCTGGTTAAAATCCATGGATTGATAAGCAGTTTCTTTTTCCAAATACCATGAGCAGCATGATATATGGCATTAAGTATGAGGATCCTGAAATTATGATTCAAACAACCTATGCTCTAAACTCTGTCTAAAATGTAACTTCTTATTACATATGAACGTCCTAAAATTTTGTCCAAATCTGTGTCCTATAATTACACATTTTCTATCAAAGTGTGTGTGAAGAAGTCTTCTGGATCATGAAGAGATCATCTTATATATATGTGAACATGTTTCCTGAGTCAGGACTCGTCTTCACCAATAGTCAATGATGACCGTGGTTAGGAAATCACTCTGTGTAAGTACAGATCCATAGGATCAATACTCAACTTGCCGAGGTTACAAACATGTCAATTGAGTTCCCTTTTTAGAGTCGGGTTCACATCACACAATTGCAACCAACATTACTTATATTCAAGTTTCGATAAGCACATCCAATCAGACAATCGACACAAAATCACTACACTGGTTCAGGTACGCACTTGTATTTTGCTTGAATTTGACTAGTAAGTGGTTAAAATATATATCATGGAAGTGTGCCTCTGTACCTATCCTAAAGTTCATCCATAATCATATACCATGATTCCTCACCTGTATATTCCCAATTCCACAACGATTACCCTCCAACACATTGATGAGACATGAACCACAACCCACTCATGATTTATACTTGTTGTGTGATGATGTCTGCCCTACCCGTGCTTCGCCATCGTTTCATGGCGCCTTAGTAATCATGAGGAGAATGCACTGCCTCTCAGCCATGATACTCACACACTCCCTCAGATGCTCGCACACTTCAATCAAGCGTTTGCACTCTGAAACAGTTGTGGATGGGACGATCATCATAATGGTAAATCTCACATTTCCAATCCATTATAATGGTGATCATTCATCCAAAATTAATACAAAGGGTGTCTACAACCATGGTTAGAGAACTAGTGAGAGACCAAAGGTGTAGAAAAGAATTGGGAGAAAGAGAATTACAGCTGAACGTAGGCACCATGGGCGCTGATCGACATGAACCTACCTTCATCAAGTTCACGTGCAGCACAGAGTATCAACAATGCAGTGGTATTTTGGAGGAAAAGGGTTGGATGACCTTTCTGCAAAGGTTTCAAGGTTACAATGACAAAGTTTCTATGGCATTCACACGAAGTTTCGATGGCGAGCATGCCCAAGTAGGTAACTTAAATTTCAGAGTCACAAAAGAATCTATGAGCAGGGCCATTGGGCTACCGGCTGTGGGCGAGCAATTTTTCAAAGGTGGGCAACTAGAAATTCCAAATTGCACCCTGTTTTTAAGCCTGCCTATAGGTCGATCAGTTGGGCAAAAGGAGTGCTCCACAACTGCATCGAGGAATGATGGAATCCATTACTTACGATGTTGCAATGCTTTGCGACATGCGAGGGGAGGTTTGTTGTTGTATTCCTTTACCATTTCTGGCTAATGATCCATTTTAGTGAAGATAGACAATGGAACATTCCTCACTTTCTGAAATTAAGTTTTGCACAAGATTGCTAGAGGCGTGCAGTTAGAGGGCAGGAAACCCAAGACTGCATTATACTACCATAGCTTAATTAAAATCTTGTTGGTCGCTGAGCTCAAGAAGAGGAAATGGTCATGGGAGGATTTCCTAATTAAGGAATTCCATGGGAAGGAAACCCAGACTAAGGTTCGGCAACAAGCAGTAGGTTGTTCCCTGAAATTAGATGATGCCACACCCCCATCCAAATCTGAATCTACATCTACCCACTCTCTCACTCCTATTTCTGAACTCCCCTAGACAGTTGATGACAGTTTGAAGGATGGCGAAAAAGTGGTTCCTGTGCAAGCCCCCGTAGGCTCACAAAGGAAAAGAAAACGAGATCAGGCTAAGCCAAACCAACCTGATTTGAGCCCCATTACAAAAAGTGATGCATTCGATCCCTGGTAGAGCCTTCCCTAAATCCTAAAAGTGCCACACCAAAGTCCAAATGTCGGCGACCCCTGTTTCCCTTCAGCACTCCCCTGGTTTCTCCGACGAAGACATCTGCTCAAGGATGCCATAAGACTTGGAGCATAGCTCAGACCTTGCAGTCCAAGGATGAAGGCACTAGCTTAGAACATATCCATATCTCATCCTCCCATGATATTGATGTCCAACAATTTGAAATATCGCTTGAAGGAGAGCTCACTGCCACGACCAAGGTGAATATCCCTGCAGATATTACGCGAGATATGGAGACCTTGTCTCCTGCCTGACCTTTAGCAAGCAAGAGCATCATGAAGGCCAGTCCGCATCATTCTTCCCCAAGAGAATGCAAAGGAAAGTCACCCGGAGGTAGTACCTCGCAGCAGTTGACGACACCAACCAAAGCTCCTGCATATGATGCCGAAGAAAACCTAAAGATATGACTTGTCAAGTTAAGGAAAATGATCACCAAGCTCAGAGAACAAGCCAACAAATATAAAGTTTTATTCCATTTCATCAGGGATGTGAACCAGCAAGTGTGGGACTCCAACATGAAGTTATATGCCCATAATGATGCCTTGGCCAGAAAAAACAAGCAACTACTGCGGTGAAAATCGGCAAGGAACAAGCCTGCTAAAAGATTTAATGCAAAAGGGTTAGTTCTTCAATTTACAAAATGCTCACCACCAATCAAATAGGGGATCGAGGTACTGATCAAGACTATTGGTCTTTGACCACAACCTCTTTTTGGTTAAACACAATTTTGTTTTTGGTGGATGCATGAGGACATGCATCAAAATTGGTGAGGGAGGATGTTGACCCCCCATTTTGTTCCCAACACTACTATTTTCCGTCTCTATTTTGACCTTTTTGGCACTCCTAAACCTACTCACATGCCATTCTTATTGCCCTAAACACTGTCCTAATCTTACTATGAGGTAAAGTCTTTCATGGTAACATTTTTCCATTTATTAGTGAATTTAAGTGGATATGAGTAGCTATCCATAAACTAACTAATCACTATGGTCGAAGTGTAGACATTGCAACAGATGTGCAGGTTGACAATAGGAGAATGTAGGCAGTGAACCATGGTACCTCCACTTTCGTACTCAAGAGCCATTTTGGGGTTCTGTACCTAACCACGTAGGGGCTAAGAGGTCATATACTTCTAGATGGCAAGCTGCCTCTAGCCATGCTTGAATGTGTTTGACTCCAGCCACGACAAAGATCCTCGTTATCCTCTGTGAATGGAGCAGACACCAAGATTGGGATCGGTTGAAGATTGGTAAACTAAATTGGACAAGTTGTTCAGACCATCTGATTTGAAGGAATGAATTAGCTAGGATGTTAGGATTTACCATAGATAGTTTAGTTTGTTTTAACTTAGTTAACGCCTATAAAAGGCTACCATGTAATACTTAGAAGCTAGTGAACGTAAGTTAAAATCGTTACTGTGTATCCTTCGACTTATTATTTTTGAATCAAAGATGTGTAAAATGGTTATGCATTAAGTTTGAGTTAATTGTTTGATGGTTCGCTGTGGATGACGAGTTAATTGTGATCGAAGTCTCTTGCTTTCTGTAAGTTAATCAGCTCCCCAGATGTGGTCGGGCCCACCCATCTAGGTTCAACTTTGTAATATTGCGTAGTGGTATATCTGTGTGATAGATATAGTGATCCTTCAATTATCTGCTTCATTATTAGTTTACCTGCTGCGTGGAGAGTTTTCTTAGTTTCGATTGATTGTATTATGCTAATGATATCATGCTTTTAAACCCCTTTGCTTCACCGATCCAAATCTAAATCTCTGGTGTGACCATCACTTTTTCTTTCAAGATAAAGACCTACTTTGTTCATCAACACTGCAAATTGTATTGTACTGGGAAAACTTGTCAGGGAAGTTGTCATTTCTTATTCAGGTAACCATTATCATTTGAGTTTCAGGATCTTGCAAGATTATCAGAGGGTGGAGAGAGTATGGTAAGACATGAGTGAAGAACCATGCATCCACTTTTGTGGGGTTGCTCCAAAGTCTAACCGATCATTGCTTGTTCTTGAGTTTCTATTTCTTTTATCTTTATGCGTAGGAGTATAAGTAGACCTAGGGATAGCAAGGGTAGATATATTTCCAGTTCTAAATTTCCTGCAATTTTTGGATCAGTTAATATGCCCATTCTTATTGCTGCTAATCGATAGGCAGGTCTGAGACAACAAGGAGGAAGTGTTGATGCCAACGTGGTTTTGGATCAGGAATTCTTAGATCGAGGGGAAAGGATCATTCAGCAAGTTGTCTTTGACAACCTTGTAGAAGAACCAATGGAACAACAAGACAACTTGGACGAGCAATCAACCAACATCAACCATGTCCCAATACCCCCTATTCACACCATAATCATCAAACCCCAACGGGTGCTGCTTGCAGAAATGGATCACCAAGATGGGGAGGACAGACACAACGAAGAACGCCAAGAAGAGGGAGAAGGTCCTCGACACAATGGTAACCTCTTTAGAGGGGGCAACTAGGAAGACGAAGAGGAGGTTACCTTCAGATTCCCTATCCTAGATGTGACTCATGATATCACAATGAAAACAATTCCAATGGCATCTCTCCCATTAATCTACGATAAATCATCTTAAGATCCTGATGCCTTTCTTTTTGAATTCGATATTTTATGTCGCAGTTATAATTACTATGACAATGCACATAAACTTAAATTATTTCCTGCCACATTAAAATATGCAGCCCTTAGGTGGTTCATGAGTCTAGGGCTACACACTATATACACATGGGATGACATGAGATCATTTTTTCTTAAAAAGTGTCAAGATTTTTGTAAAAGTAGGGACATCAACGATATCCTTAGGATGCAGCAAAATGAAGATGAAAACCTAGAAGAGTATCTTGAACGGTTCCTATACAACTTTCACAAATCCCGTGGGTCCAACCTAGATGAAAATATTTTCAGAACTGTGTTCCTAAAAGGGCTGAGAGACGATTGCATTGAAACATTAAACCTGCTCAATGGTGGAGACATTTATAAGAAGAAATTTGCTGAAGTCATTGAGCTTTGTCGCACCTATTCTAGAAGCCAAGCTAAAGTAGGTAAAAAGCTTCAGGAACTTAGAGACAATTCTAGAGACTATATGCAAAAGAAAACAACGGCTAGCATTGTTACAATGGTCGAGCTGGGAAACCTATTAGAAAATTTTAAAACTGATATCCTGAACACAATCAGTGACCAGCTAGACACCATGAAAATTAAACAAAAGCAAGAAGCCGAGAAAGCAGCCATGGTAGTGTTTTGTTCCAAATGTAGGCGTAAACATGTAGAGAGGGAATGCCCTTTAAACACCATTGAGGTTTGTGGAATCTGTACTCTAGAACACCCAACCGAGAAGTGCCTATCACTTCCCAGCTTACAAGCCATCTACAAGGGGAACGTTGAAACCATTAACTAATCTCAAGCAACCAAAAGACCCACCTGGAGAGGCTAGAGTTAGAATATGTTTCTGGATCCAAATTCTCAAGGGTATAGCAAGACTCAGCCTTAGACCTTTCCTGCATCATACCCCCCTTGGGTTGCTCAGAAACCACAAAATACTACCTAAAGCCAGAATTGGAGGAAAAACCCCTATGTCAACAGTTATCAACCCCAACCCCAATTATATGTGCCTTATCCAAATATGCCAAGTACTTCATATAGCCGACCATGCAAACCTATCAGCAAGCATATAACCCCAACATGTATCAACAACCTACGTTGCCACCACCTCCTTTGCATCAATTATTACCTGCACCTACTAACCCATCATCTTCGCATGCACCTGCTACCGCAAACCCACCCCGACCTACACTGTTTCTTTTCCTCTATGACATTGGGAAACATTGGCCAATGAACCAAGTGATGGCTATATGATAGAGGTAGAGATAATGCTTGGATTTTTCCCATGTGCTAATTTAAAAGTCCTGAACATCTTTTGAATTTGAGTTTTCTTTTGTTTTTTCTTGTGGCCATCATATTATAATTTAAACGTCTTGGACATCTTTTGAATCTGATTTTTCTTTTGTTTTTTTCTTGTGGCCATAATATTATATTTATTTTATTTTAGCTACATCAACCTCCCAAGATGCATTTCTAGGCCCTACTCAAGGTATGAGGATGTATGGATGCCAAGTCCCAATGAACTAATGGCCAGTTGACCCAAATAAGGGAGATGGAATAAGGGCTTGTAATGTATGGAGGAGTGTTAAGTATGGAAAGGGATCGATAAGACACACTATCTCAATCATGGATTCCCAATTCGTGCCCCTTCTTAAAACCATAGGCCATTAAGGGTGGTCCCACTGGACTAGGATAGAAGATTAACCCCCCATTTAAGGTGAGGGAACAAATCTATGGCCAAGACCCTTCTTTCTTCCAAGTCACCCCATAATCCATGTCAAAATTCCCAAATACAAACAAGCATAAGCACATAATTGCATAATGAATAAAGTACTTTTTGATTAGAAGCCCACCTTCCAGCATGTGTTATTGAAAAATGGGTGAGGAAACATATGACCAATGTAGATGGTGGAGATATTAATGGCATGCCACATTGGCTAAAAGGTGGCTCTGAGGGGTTGTTGGTAGCTGACTGGAAGGGATGAATAGGATAAAAGTTTCTCGTAAGGGTCACCCACTTTGGGTGGGTAACGTTTGGCTCCAATTGGGGCATGAGCTCATCATAGAGTACATGATCCATGTACTTGAATATGATAGCTCCAACAATCTCCTAGGACCATGGAACTTTATCTTGCACATTGAAACAAAATAGTTTGGGAGCACGTGCACTAGGCGTATTATAACTGCCCATGTTTTTCATAGAAGAAATAATCCATACATAAATAAAATCTAAACTAAATGCAAGTTTAATCTACTATGCAATTTAATATAGCATTGGAAACATGATATGATGATATTAGCAATGCAAAAAGAACATTTAATGCATCATATACTAACATGCATGACATGTTGGGTCGTATATTAAGGAAAAGAGTGATACGGTTAACTTTCGCCGGATTAGGCCAAAGCTGACCATCAAGTATTGATATATAAAAGTAACCTTCATGAACCTTTCCATGTACTTTCATAAGGATAGGATGATTGTCAACTAGAACCATTTCCTTGAACTTTAAATCCTTCCCAGGCTCTGGATTCCATTGATTCTTCGGCATGATTGGCTTAGGATTAGGTCTCTTGAGAAGGCTAACATCTTGAGAACAAGGAAGGTTGTTAGACTTAGATTAACTAGTATGAAAGCCTTGGCTTTTGGTTCTAGCTTGTTGATTAAGATATGCAAAGAAGTCCATATCTTCCATGTGATTAGGGAGGTGAGGCTCCATGTAGAGGATGAAAGGAGTCCCATTAGGTTGGGGAATAATGGCATATGATAAATCTATTTGTAATTTGCCCCCAATTGATGCACCCCATTTTTTATACAACAACGTTCCCCATAGATCAGGTATGTCGATAAGAATAACGTCCATAAACAAAGAAATGTCCCTCTTATGAGCTATACTTACTTTTAAATCCTTAGTGAGCCCATGGATGGGAATTGACCTATAATTAAAGCCAAAAAAATTATTATAAGGTCTAGTAATGTCTAATTCTAATTGGTTCGTGGCCTTTAAGGGCATAGTATTAGCATAGGCCATTGAATCCAACATAAAATTATGGAGAATTAATTGATTAATAGCCAAGGTAAAAAAGACTGGCTCATGTCAAGGATTAGTCTTGTCAAAATGCGTGTTTTATAACAAAATGAGAGGATCATTAAGATCATTATTAGGGCCAAGATCCTTCTTGACCTGCCTTTTATGGGGAGAAAACTTTACAATCTCTTTGATGGGAATCTGCACCATCATTTTGCTTACAACACTACCATCATTGTCACCTAACTCTATTGCATGGTTCTTGGCTTTGTACTTGGGTTTTTCCTTGGGAGGTTCCTTTTCTTGAGGGGAACGTGTGCTAGAGCTCACTTGGGCTCATTTCTCATTTTTTCAGGAATATTGCAAGCTCTTTAATCTCCCACTACCTTCCACAACTAGTACCTCTTCCTCTTGTATTTCTTAGAGTTTAACTTGGCTAGGTTGTGGATGGACATATGCATTTCCAAGAAATATTTTGAATGGATGGGATTCATCTACATTGTTCAATTGCTTGAGCTCCTCCTCTTCCTCACTTTATTCACTGGAACTATTATCTTGTGTCTCCTCCTCTTGACTCACCACTTTGGTCGGGGCAAGCAGGTTTGGGACACTTTGTTGATTGCTTCATTCTCCCTCAATATTATTCTTATATGAGAACTTATCCTTGTTAAATTTATTCTTATGAGCACAATTTGATTTTGATGCCTTCTCCTTTTCAAGAGTATTCAGCCTATTCATAATATATTTTTGACCTAAATTGACATCCTCGAATAATTTTCCCATTTGTTTGACCAAACAGAAAACCACTTCTTCAAGTTTAGGTGTTGACTTTGTCTTTGACTTGACCTCAATCTTGGCCCTATGGTAGTTGAAAATTTCAATATGAGCATCATTTATGTTTTTCTCAACCTCAATAAGAGTCTCTTGACTTCGACCAAGGTCTTGGGATTTTTGTATCTAAGAGCATATGTTAAGTTCCCACGAGATTATTTGATAAACCTTTCAAGTATAATAGCATATGTTTATTCTATCATGGATCTCCCTAAGATTGGTGTGAAATCTTTGGATGTATTCCTTAGAATTATCTTTATCAATATTAACCATAGTCATGAATCTTTCAAGATCCATGCCATCATCCAAGTCAGAGCCCCACCTTTTATTGAAATCATCTTCTAATTGGTCAATATTATCAATGTTACCTTGAGGTAAACTAAAGTATCAATCCCTAACATATCCTTCAAATGTTAATGCAACAGTTCCATCAGATTTGGGTATCCATTCATGATATTTATCAAGGATTTGATGAGGAGATCTAGGAAAGCTAGAAAAGTTCAATGGTTTAAAGTACGCAAGATTCCACCTCTTATCCATTAGTATGATTCAATTAGAATATGGGCTAGGAGGAGGGTTAGGTCTAGTCTCATAAAATATAGGTTTCCTAGTAGGGATTGAAGTATTCTCACCCATTCTAGCAACATCTCTAGTCCTTGGAGCTATGGTTTCTTCAAGCTCATTCACGGGGTATTTAACACCAAGCAATTTAGGAGCCACTAGAAGAGGATTTATCTTGTTGTTAGAGAAATCATCTCTTAAATATGAAGAAAATCCTAAGAGTTTTATATTTAGAGGAATATTGACTCACTTCCTCCCAGACAACAGTGCCAAAATTATACCACAAAATTTAGCAGGCCTTGGAGAGGGAACCCTACAAGGCTAAAGCTAAACCAAGTTTTAACAATGGCATAGTGGCCCATTGTCACCATAGCCAAAACCCCCTACTCTTTATGGACTTTCACTGATGGGAGGAGTCCCAGTAGGCTAAGATCACCTATGAAATATTTTTAGATAATCGAGAATAAGGTGATTATCTAGGATATTCTCAATAAAGACTCGACATTAGGCTCAAGGCTTCACTAGGAAGTAATTTGTTTTCTTCAATAAGGCCTACAGTAAAAATGCACTAGACCTAGGTTTGATAGTTCAAACAAGTGTTGGAGTTCCCAAAGGTCAAGGTGAGGGGAAAAGATTTCTTATGATTGATTTCAACAAGGTCAAGGATCATGAAATCTTCAAGAAAGTCCTCAAGTTGAGAAATAAGAAACTAGGGTTTCCCTCTTAGGGAAACACCTAGGGAAAGATATTTTATGGATGAATTTGTAGTGGATGCCCACCAAAATGATAGGTCATGTACCCAAGACCTATATCTTGATGTTTAGCCTCTCAAAACCCCAAGAAGCCTCCTCCTAAGAATTTTGCTCTAAGCCCTAGGTCTTCCTTCTAGCCTTAAAAGGACCAAATTTAGAGGGAGAGATTTATGGACAAAATTTTGAGATGATCACCAAGTGAATGGACTAGTTACTTGTCCATTGAGAATATGGATTCAACGATGCTCAATATAATCCTTATTCCCTCTAAGGAGGTTGAAATTTGATTCCCTGGCTATCAAAATTTTAACAATTACTCACTTGATGGAATAATGGATTTTGATGGAAATTAACAAGTACTCCACTAGGAACATTCATTACATGTTACAATGAGTAATGCATACAACATTCATCTAGATGTTGTTCAATAAATGATCTTCAACAAATTAGGGCACATCATTTTAACCTATAATCAATAGTTCCATGCATTAGACATTTAAGAAAAAGACATTCAACAACAGATTGCACTTACAAGATAACATACAATATATCCTTCCATTAAACCAATAAATGGCTCCGAAGAAAGTCAAAATCAGCTTCCATGCATCAAAATGCATCCAAGTGTCTCTAAAATCACCCACAGGAAGTGCAAATTCTTTAGATGTTTGAAATTCACAAGTTTGATGACAATTAATTACAATGAAATGATATCCAATATATACAATTTTAACTTGGCATCTCAAGGACAAATTCCTTCCTTTGGGAAACCTTCCTCATCAAGAAATACCCCAACTAGCCCTTGGAAGAATTTTAATTTGGTCAAGGAAAAATATTATTTTTAATGATGCAACCTCATGTACACAAAAGTTCAAGTCGGCCTAAAGTCATAATTGGGTCTCCAAAGAAGCATATAAATACACATCAAGGCAACGAATTTTGGACATCACATCAACATATCTCTTCTTCTCTCTCTCCTTATGATTGGTTCGTATAGGTATGAAGCAAGGAGGCCAAGCTCACATGTGTGAAGGGAAAGAGGCTAATTTTGTTTTCTGCATTGACTTTTTTCTTGGACAAATTGACAAGTCGTTGACCAAGTTTGACTTGGAATTTTGACTTTGTTTGAGTTGCAAAAATTTTTATATTTGGAGGGCGAATTTTTCTGTGAAGGAACTAGATTTTTCTAGGTTGTTTGACTCGGGTTAACAGCTAGCCTGTTGATTGAAGTTTGTTCACAACCTTCTCTCTCCCTTGACTAAGTCTTTTTGGGATTGTTTTGATTGAACTTTGACCAGCTAAAGAGGTTGAGTTTTTTAATTGTTGATCGTGTTATTTTGGAGGTAGTTTGACCATTGACTTGTGGGCTATTTAGGGCATCTTGACTTTGACCAAAGTTGCAGATTTGACTTGTTGACCAGATTTGGCTTTGAGGCTCATCTTTTGGATATTGGTCGATTGGTTTCTTGGCTAGCCAAATTTGTTGACCTTTGACTTATTGTTGATGAATTGGAACATCATATCTCTCTACTGAACATTTGATGACAAACTAATAAAAGAAGAATTTGGAAGAGGTTTTCCCCCTTGTGGGGATTTTCCCTAGTCTTTCACCAAATCTTGTGTCTCTTGTTATTTCTCTTGGTTGTCTTCTATTGTGTATTGGGTTTACTATTATATCTACAATTTCTCATTGTCATTGGAATATTAAATTTTTTTACAAGTGATTTCTAATTAAAGAAATAATTGGACTAAGTGATTGTGACTAAGCATAGAACAGTGAAAAGCTAACATGGTATCAAAGCCCATATGAAGACAAACCCAAGGAATCAAGAGACAAACAATCAGCATTGGAAGAAGTTGAAGGAGTCAGTTTGATTTGTTCAAGATGTCTACCTCATACTTCAAGGGTATATAGAAGTTGGGTGACTATCAAATTTTGCTACTTGGAAGATTTGGTTGGAAGTGACATTAGATGAAAATGATGTTTTGGAATATGTGGAAGGAAAAGTACCCGAGCCACCAGAAAAAGCTACTGTTGTAGCCAAGTTCAAGTCTAAGAAAGGTGAGCTCAAAGCCAAGAAAATTCTTATTGATTCTTTGAAATATCACTTGCTTACTTACATTGGAAATTTGAAGAAGTCCAAGATATCTATGACAAACTGGTTGGGAAGTCAATAATTTGAATCACATTCTTTCCTTGAAGAATCAACTCAAGGACATTAAGATGAAAAAAGGGGAATTGTGTATTCATATGTCATGGGGATCAATTGTAGACTGTTGGAGAACATATATATAATAGAGAGTTGGTGCATATTACTCTTCAAGGTCTTCCTCCTATTTGGGAAACATTCATTACTACTATAAGCGATAATAATAAACACCCAACATTTGATGAGCTCGTCGGTAAATGCACTCAAGAAGAGACCAGAATGATTGCCAAAGGGAGGATTCAAAAGCATGAAGAAGGAGATCCCTCTAAATTTTCTACCCAAGCTAAGAAATGAAAATGAAGAGAGGGTCCATCTAATCCAAGGAAGCCTACTCCTGAATCTAGGGACTCCAATAGAATATTGAGGAATGTTGAAAGCTACAATTATCACAAGCATAGTCACTACTCCTAAGACTGTCTAGAAAAGAAAGATACTCCAAGGTCAAACTATAATTGTCACTACAACAACGATTTCAATCATAGAAGAAGGAAAGATGATAGAAGAAGAGGATATGATTGAAGAACAAGAAACCAGAGAAGATAAAGAGATACTCCTAATGATCATGAAGAAGGTTGTCATCCTCAAAAGAGATCAAGAAACTCAACTTATGGAAATAATGTTGCTGCCATATACTCTGAATACATTCTTATTTTTGCTCTTTGTTATAGGAAATTTTTCGCATCTAGTCAACAGGCCTATAAACTGGATCAATCCACATCCGTGAAGATGTTGTCATCATACCTACACTAAGCCCTAAGCATGACCTTTTCAAAATGTCTAATTTTTTGGGATTAACTGCTCAAAATCAAGCTTTTAAGCCCCAATGAACCTTGCTCCTTTGCAGACATGTGTTCAACGTTGGTTACTCCCTTTTTCACCAACTCTAGTCAACAACATCTTGCTCCTTGTTGGGGGTGTGTTGATTCTAGAAATTCAGGAAAATTAAAAATATTTTTGAAGCTTCCTCTTCTGGGAGCTTCCATAGATTGTTTTTTTGGGGATGGGGTCCCCTGGGTCAATTTTGGGGTTAAGATAACCTGAGTTTTGCTACATTTTGTGTAAATAATGTAAAGTCTCCATGATTTGTGGATGTTGGAGTGTGTAGATGGCTAGGAGTCAAAGGGGTTTAGCCCCTTGTTTTATGTAAATTTGGATTCAGTTTTGAGATCCACCCATGGTCCGCAGACCATGGCATTGTATGAAAAAGGCTATAAATAGGTCTGTCTTAAGGAGTCTAAGGCATGTCTTGGGGGATAGTTAAGAGTTGAAGGGGTGAAAAGAGATAGCAAGGAGAAGTAGGTAAGATAGAAGAAAGTCTCTGTAGCTGAGTGCATAGAGGCCTAGGTAGAGTCCGCAGCTAAGTGCGCAGACCCCTGCAGTTGTGAGTGCAGGGTAGTTTTGAGTCTGTAACATTGAATTGAAGATCAATAAAGACATTTTCTGAAGAATTCTTGCGTATTTCTATTATTTCTATTAAATGTTGTATGATGTCGATGAATGATATGTTTTATGAAATATTGATTGAATGCTACGAGATTCTCTTGAATAAGTATTAATGATGTACGCAATGCATGTTAAGTATTTTCACGAAGAATCTGATGCATTCTCTAATGTTTACTAATAACCTAAGTATATCTATGCGAACCATAATTTAGAACTGCTTTCTGATGCATGTAAGTAGCCAAATTGATTTTTAAAGGTCCACAATGACTGATTGTAGACCTTCGTGAAGGTTTGAAGGCTGTTTTAATAGAGTTGCAGTAATGTGCCCTGAGAGTTTATCGATCTGTGGGAAGGTAGATCTAAAGAGCTAAAAGACATCACACTAGTCTATGAATGCAGAAACTTGGTTCTTGCATCCCCCCATACTACTTTAGGTGAGATTGCAACCTATGCTATGCTGGTTGTTGTCGAAAGGGCCAATAGTGTAGGGATTTGTTGGTTGGCGCAACTAGCTCTGAACCTGGGTGAGGACCCCCTAACCCAACAAATGGTTCCATTGTCAAGATTGAGATCTGCTTGAAGGAGATGTGTGATGTGGCATCATTGGAATCCGACCAAGAAATAAATTGAAAAGTGGTTGGATCGGAAGATTCATGAGTCCACAATGCAAGAAAACAAGAATTTGCGCCTGTCAAAGGAATAGTGGTTGAACAGATACTTATATACAAAGATACACGAGATCTTCATCTGCACCTTCCCCATTGAACTGTATGAATGGTTGGCTAAATTGACAAATAGCCAAGGAAGGTGGAAGCTTGATAATACGATAGTGTGGAGTCCAGAGTTAGTGTGACCACTGGAAGCTTCTGAAAACAATATCGTGCGAGCTATTGATCACTGGCTCGATCAGATTCTGGGAGGGTTTATTACAAAATTTGCAGTTGATATCTCAGTCAGATATAGCGAAACATAATGAAGATTTTCAAAGGACCTGGCTCGATCAGATTCTGGGAGGGTTTATTACAAAATTTGCAGTTGATATCTCAGTCAGATATAGCGAAACATAATGAAGATTTTCAAAGGACCACGAGGTAAGTATTTAAAATCATTGAATACCTAGATTAAAATGTTGTTATGTGAAAATAGGTGATGCCATTACCTTGATGTTTGGAGCTAAGCGAAGTGGATGACTCTTTAGAAATCGCGAAGATTAAGGACCGGAGTATAGTCCATTGATTGGACCTCCCTTAAGTGATGATAAAGGGGCAGAACGAACTCTGTCGGCGAAGTGCTATTCAGTTAGTCACTAAGGGTATTCCTCGAGTAAATCATTCACCCACTCCACCTCCAGCTTCACCTCCACCACATACACCTTCGCCCACACCTCCACCTCCACCACCACCATCCAACATTGCAAACACAATGAAGCCACTGATTTTCAAAGGCATAGGGAGTGGAGATACAGAACAATTCTATTTTTTTGTGAATTATGTGTGGAAAACGTAACATATTACTGATGACAATATAAAGAAGTCACAGTTGGTTACTGCTCTGTAGGACTACGCGCTAACTTGGTATATTAAGTACGGTTATGATAACCCTCTTGCATCGCTAGCAGAGACTAAGGTGGCTTTGAACAAGGAGTTTAGTAAGCCTAATTATAATTCATAGTCAGTAATCAGATTCAAAGAAATCATGATGAGGGTCGATGGGATTCCTTGGGAATTAGATCAAAGGTTGAAGTGTCAAATTCGAGAAGCTAACATGCAGCTCACAGATAGTCAGCATTGCGAATGGTTTATAGCTTCGCTTCTGCCCCACCTGAGAATTGCTCTGTCACAACATAAGATAGGAATGCAGGCATAAGCCTTGGGGATCATGATGATATTGCATGCATCTCCTATCCAAGATGCAACCTTGGGGGTACAACAGATCCACTCTCAGTTACAGAGGGTGCACCTAGAATTACAAAGTTTGAAGAAAGACAAGGAGACTAAAATGAAAGTGCGCATGGAGGTCTGGTGTTTCAAGTGTAAGGGTCAAGGGCATGATAAATATCACTGCCCAGTGTACGCAAATTATATTACAGGAGAGGGACCAATTCCCCTGAAGCCAAATGCCCCAATAGGGTCGAGTGTGGGGGCTGTGCTATGGTGCACTATTTGTCTGGTTGCTAGACAACATGTGATGGATAATTGTCATTTACTACAAAAATTCGTCCAGACATCTCAACAGTTATTCTGTAACTTTTGCAAATCGATGGGCCACAATGAGCACCACTGTCACAGCTATGTGTTGATGATGGAAAGAGAAACTACATACCAGATGCAAGCATAAACTTGGCCTCCAAAACATGGTGTCAGAGGAGCACATGGAGGTTATTAAGGTTGAGGACAGGGCTGAGGAGGAGGACCTAGTAGAGGCCATGGTCAGATCATTTGCTACAACTGAGGAATGCCCGGGCACTATGTGTGAGAATGTCAGAATCAGACATGCCCATCATGCCAATACTGTAGCCAGTTTGACCATACGATAGAAGAATGCCTAATGCTGATATCTAAAATGCAAGAGAAGAAAGTGCAACCTCAACAGCGTACGCAGAACTTACATATGATGAGAGTCAAGCGTCGCGAGGAGGATCAAAGTGTGAATATAGTGCTGAGAAGTGGAATAACGACTGGCAATGATAAGGGTAAGCAACCTGAAGAGGACGAATGGGTCTGCAAGGCCCCAGAGAAGGAAGTTGGTTTTGATTTGCAGTGCGCTAAGGAGACTTTTATGGAAGCCAAGAAAATATTCGCTAAGGCGTCCACCTCAGGAATCTAAGACAAGATGCAAGAAACCAGAGTGCCTGCATATGTTGATCCCTCTGTACTTACTATGTTTTTGGAGACCTGCATAAAACTCTTGTGCGATATAAAAGCTATGGAAAGCCTGCAGGAATTAATAAACAAATGCGCGAGCAAAGAGAAGGTCTCTAATGGACATCGGGTGGTCAGGAAAATTGGCAAACATAAGGCACAAACAGGGCGCAAGATGATGCTCACTGCTCAGATAGGTGATTATGAGATGGACCAAGTCATCTTGGATCTAGGGTTTGATGCGAACGTTTTTCCAAAACAAACATGGGAAAAGATGGGGAGAACTGTGCTGCAGTGGTCTTCGATTCAGCTCAGAATGGAAAACCAGTATAAAATCATCCCCATGGGACGATTATATGGAGTAACAGTTGATATAGAAGGTGTGAGTGCGATGGCTGACTTTGAGGTTATAGAGATTGTCAATGACAGTAACCCATATCCTATGCTCCTGGGAATTGACTGGGCCATTAATATGAATGGGGTCATAAATTTGAAGAAAAGGACAATGTCATTTGAAATAAAATCACTTCAAGTTGTAGTACCATTGGACCCTGAAGAAGGGACATGCTTTACTGAACCAGTCCGTGATTATGAAGAAAGTGAGGATGAATTGGATCAAATCTACAAAATAATAGTGCAAGATCAAGACTCAATCAATCTAACGGTGGATGAATGGATTGCATGGGACTGAGAGATTTCGTGTACCTCAGATTCAGATGAAGAGTTGGAGAATTGGTAGAATCGCTTGCATGAAGTATCCACACTACGATGCAATATGATGACGAAGTCGCTGCACTGCATTTCATCGAAGGTAAGGAAATTACCCTATTATGATGGTTTAACTAACGTAGATCTATTTTTGGATGAATTTGAGCACGAAGTCCCTGAGGATCACCGCTTCCAAGCATTATATTCTACGCGCTACACCTACACGATGGTGGGGAACACATAATGATAGTTTTGATGGGTGGCGATATTATAGAAGAATGATGAGGTTATGGTTTGGGCATCCTAACATTAGATTGACTGAGAAATATAATGGAAGGGATGATCCATGCGATCACCTAGCGAAATGGACTAAAGCATGGGGAATAGAGCTGTAACCAGAGTGGGTACACATATTTTTCCATACTTTGGATACAATTCCCATGAACTGGTATCTGGAAACAGAGCTCTACCATGTAACCATGAAATGGGATGTGTTGAAGGAAGGGTTCTTATTGACCTTCATCTTTGAAGATGGCTTTGTAAACATCGATGAAGCACTGAAAGGGATTAAGGCAGTTATCTTCAGAACGCCGCAAGAACCTATGGAATGGGTCCAACCAGATTGGAGCACCCAACTGTGCCATGCGCTGGAATGCTATAGTGTGACCATTGAAGAGGAGGATGAAGATCTGAGAAACATTAATATTCTAGACATAGAAGGGCATTGTGAAGTTGAAGGCCCGCAAATAGACAAACCAGACATCACCGTGTCGTTGAAAACAAAGCAAGTAACCATTGGCACGGAAGCATAACTTAAGTTCACGAATATTGGAGATTATTGGGATGATGCTACCATGGATAAAGTTGTTGAGTTACTCCACGAATACTAGGATCTATTCCCCATGAAGTTTTCGGATTTGAAGGGCATAATTGGACATGAAGCCTATTAAACAAAGGTCGTATCGCCTTAATCCTAAATACAAGGAAAACGTTTGCCAATAGCTGGATAAAATGCTAGAGGTAGGCATTATAGAACCTATCGAAGAATCAGATTGGGTGAGTCCGATGGTGGTTCAGGAGAAGAAATAAAAGAGTGAGATAAGGATTTGTGTAGATCTATGGAATCTTAACAATGTCTGTGTCCATGACCCATACTCAACGCTGTTTACAAATAAAGTGTTAGACAATGTTGGAGGGCAGAAGGTGTATTCCTTCACTGACAAATTCTTTGGGTATCATTAGATTAAGATCGCACCAGAGGATAGGAGAAAAATGACATTCGCGACGGAGTGGGGTTGTTTTCAATACAATGTGATGCTGTTTGGACTCAAAAATGTGCCTGCAATATTTTCCCACGTAGTCATAGCGGCGTTCAAGGAGTTCATTCATAAGTTCCTAGAAGTATGCTTTGATGTCTAGACGATGTTCGGACTAGTAAAGCATCATATAGCAAGTTTGCGCCTGATGTTGGATACGTGTCGCAGATACCAAATCAAGCTAAATTTGAAGAAATGCATTTTTTGTGTTCCCTTTGGGATCTTGATGGGTCACGTGGTGTGCAAGACAGGATTGATGGTGGACCCTACAAAGATTGCAGTGATTGTGAATTTGGAGGCCCTAAGGAATGTCAAGCAGCTGCGCGCGATGTTGGGACATACGGGATATTATCGAAAATTTGTCAAAGCCTATGCCCAAATTACTGTGCCCATGGAGAAACTCCCGAAGAAGGACGCAACATTCTGTTGGGAAAAATAATTTCAGCGCATCTTAGATGTACTAAAAGAAAATATGGTCACCACACCGATCTTGGTATTCCCTTATTGGAAAAAGGAGTTTCACGTACATGTGGATGTCTCTTGCATTGCATTGGATGCAACTCTCATAGGTATGGCAAATCACGATGCCTTGGAGTAATGGCTCGCGTAGCTGATGAAGCTCGAAGAGGATCGATTTTTGGGAGGATTTCATCAACAAGTATAGAGGGAACGTGAAAAAGCATGGCATGATTGCCATATCAAGCTTCGCAAAGGTAAACGATCTTGTCCTCTTATATGATAGTAAATTCACTAAATTTCTAGGTAAATTCCATATGCATTGGCCACAACCATATATTATAAAAGAAATTATAGATGGAGGAGAAGTTCAACTCACGAAGTTGAATGGGGAAATTTTTCTGAGAAGAGTGAAGGGAAGTAGATTGAAATTATACACAGGGGATCTGACACAATGACTATATGAGAGCAGGATAGTCTTAGTTCTCCAGGAAATTGCAAGGGAGCGCAAGACTATAAACTACACTGCCCAGTTTGGAAGACAATGTAGCAGGTAGGCTACGCGGAGAATGATGAAGACAAAACCCATGAAGCTGCACGTAGGAAGTTGTGTTATGGAGGAAGGTTTCATGCAGCACATCAGGAAAGTGGCCATTGGAGTTACTATTCATGGCTTGGCGGCCAGAAGACGGTTAAGTGGAGTGGGGTGGTGGCATTTAAGGAAAAAATCTTTGAAGATCTGCCGCCAAAACAACATTTATTGTCAGAATTTGGGGGGAACAGTCGGATTTGAATCCAAAACTCCCTATAAATTAAGCATGTCGTTCCAACATAGAACACTTTGTGCTCTCATATTCGTTAGTGAGATTTGTTGTTTGTTGCCTATGAACTGATCGGCTTGGGAAGATTTAGTCGCAAGCCCTATGTTTGCTAAGTTGTCTGAGATAAACTAGAAGTTTATTCTTGACAAAATGCTTGCACCAAGTCCTACTGACATTGTGAGTACTGGCAATATTTCATCTGAGACAACTGCCCTTGAAGTTGCGAGTATGGAAGCCCCTACTCCTATGCCTACAACGCCGAGGTCGCCAAGGCGGAAGGCTACCCCTACCAAAGAAACCCAACCAGCCAAATCAAAGAAATCCGCAAAGGACAAGCAGAAGAAACTGGTGCCAGTGCATGCTTCCCCAAGGAAACATACCAAAACCTAAAAACAAAAGAAAGATAAGCAGCCGAAGAAAGTAGTCGACCTAGAGGTGGAAGAAGGCCAGGGCATAGAAGACATTGATGCTAAAGGAGTAGAACCCATAACCATGCTACCCGAGTATATCCCTCCGCGAAAGGGAAAAGCGAAGGTCGTGAAGGACCCATATTCTGGGAAGTTCACTATATCTACGCCCTTGCTACCTGAGAAAGTCCCATTTGAAGGTTCGCGACTTGCAAGGATCCCGCTGTTGAAAATGGAGGACTGGGACCTCCTAGATGATGCTAGGTTTCCACACTTGGTGACGGACAAGTACATGAGGTGGGTCTACTATGTGGAGTCAGGTGTTGCCGCATTTGAAATGGAGGAATGGGTGTGTGATGTTGATCATTCGGGGTTGCTCAATTTGCTATGGGTGCCACATTATCACTACACCCCCATTAACACAATCTGTGTGCACCAGCTTCTCACATTGGTGCATGATGGATGTTTATGGCTAGGATGTCCTAAACCTATTACATACATTCTTATTCACAGAATCACGCACCTACCTTATAAGGGCACGAACCTAGCCAAGGAATTTGGGGGAAAGACTAGGGAAAAAGACCTCGCAGAAAGAATGAACAGAAATTACGGCCTCATGAATAAGTCGCAAGGGTATTCTATTATGTCTATAACAGACTTGACGGTTCAATTGGCTGCCAAAATTCTAGCAGGGAAAGTGATGAGAAAATGTTGTGCGAATGACGTTCCAGCGCCAGTAGTTTCCTTGGCTGCACAGCGCGCGAAAAGCGTACAATTTAATTTATCAAGATACCTCTGTCAGGAGTTCCTCGTGAATTTATGAGAGGCCCAAGTTGAAACCAAGTCATTCCACTATGCTTGGTTGTTGTTGTCGATTGTGCTTTTTGCGTGGGAATTTCCAGAGGATAGCCAATTTCCTACGCTCGAGAAAGGATTGTTGGAGGCAGCGCAATTTGCTTCCTTATGGGCTAGAAAGGATCCTGCACAAATTACACGGATGAAGATATTATGGGTTCTCATGGAAATGTCTCTCCGCATGGCCATCAATCAGCGTATGAGGTTGTCCCCAACCTTGTTCACGCAGTTGTCAGCCTATGTGACATTCAAGGCTGACTTCCACAGGGTATATATCGAGGCATGGAAGGATCCAAAGCGAAAATGGAATGACTTTCCCTATTTGGTGGTAGAAACAGATGTGCAAGAGGTTGTAGAAAAATGGCTTGCTGAGTGACATGCCCTGTTAGACTTAGATGTTGGAACCAGCACGGGCACGGGTAGTTCTACTTTGCAGAAAAGAAAGGAGGCATCTAAACAAGCTGTGCATACACTCACAGAGCAGAAAAATAAGGAGGCCACAGAAAAGGCTTGTATGGAACAAGAACGCACTACCAAGGAGTAGGTGGAGCAATAACATCATGAGTCATAAAAAGGTGACAAGTCACCTTCACCGAATACAAAAGAGAAAGAAATTTCAGGACAAGGTGGTGGAGGGGGTGAGGAGCAAAGCACCCCTTTTATTCTAAAGAGACGTGGCAAGGAGAAGCAGGGTGGTACAAGGAAGAAGTAGAAATTAGATAAGTCATAGGGTGATCCCATGGTGTTAACAAAAAGCGATCTCAATGAGGTCGGGGATAAAATTCAAGAAACCACCACGGAAGCACTGCAACAGTTTGAGTAGCAATACATGCAGATGCTAGGGAGTGTCCAAAAGGATTTGCACAAGCTACAGATCTAAGCAAGCAGAATAGAGGTGGGCACCGGACAAGCGAACGCGGAGCAAGCGAGCCTGGCCGCCAGGGACAAGCCAAGCAGCAGAGTTATTAAGGACCCTAGACCTCAGAACTATAGCATTTCCATATGGGTCCCTTTGCATAGAGACTGTTGATGATCACATTATCTTAACTACAATCAAGAACATTGGGTTGAATATAGTGGCACTCACCAACGAGACCCTCCACACGCTGCATACATGGGTGGCAGATGAATTGAGAACTAGGGAGTAGTGCGCCTTCAACCTTATCAGTGAGTACAAAGTGAACAATGAGCATATGTTCGCTGAAAAGATGCAGGATTTGAAGGAAAAGGAAGCACTTCAGATGCGTAGTTCCAGTATGGAGTCAGGGTAGCAAAGGCCTGCAAGATAGTGCCTGAGCTTCATATCCCAGAGGATGCACAGTCAGAAGCAAAGATCAGAAAACTAGTTGCTGGTGTGTGCGAGGCTAAAGCAGAGGTTGGATGGGTAGCATTCGAGCTCAACATGAATATTATAGAACTGTAGTTAAAGTTGCAGCCCACGACTCCGCTTGAGGTCTGGGAGCAATGCGAAGCCGCAATAAAAGAAGGCATGGCTACATTGGATGCCATAGTCACTAATTGTGCAGCATTGTTTGAGCAAGTTATGGAGTTTGTGACCAACATACAAGAGGGTTCGAGCTTGCACACACTGGAAACGGAGGTAAGGGAGTTGCAGCAACAATACAAGGAAGTCAGGGCGACTGCGTGCTCCATATCACCAGCACAATGCCTTGCTAAATGGCAGGAAGGAAAGCAACTCCTAGCAGAGGTGGAGGAAGTGTAAAAGAAGGAGGCCTTGCTAAAGGCCAGGTTTCAGCCTTGCTTAGAGGAGGCTTATCGAGTCATGAAGACCATTCAGGATAAGCTTAAAGAGTTGCAGCAGACACAACAGATGATGCGGTTAGCTGTAGAAGGACAACCCACGGAAAAATTGGTCAAGGAAGTCAAGCAGGCAGTAATGTAGAGCGTTGTCGAAGTTGCAGTGATCCAAGTGGAGCTAGGATATCTTCGCAGTAAGATCACAATGCTAGTAGAGTGACTCGAGGGCAAGTCACGATCTTTGTGTTGGGAGTCTGTTGGGATGGGGTCCCCTGGGTCAGTTTTGGGGTTAAGATAACCCATTTTTTGCTACATTTTGTGTAAATAATGTAATTTCTTCGTGATTTGTGGATGCGAAGTGTGTAGATGGCTAGGATTCAAAGGGGTTTAGCCCCTTGTTTTATGTAAAGTTTGAGTCCGTTTTGAGATCCACCCATGATCTGCGGACCATGCCATTATATGAAAAAGGATATATATTGTGTCTTAGGGAGTCTAAGGCATGTCGTGGGGGTAGTTAAGAGTTGAAAAGGTGAAAAGAGATAACAAGGAGAAGTGGGTAAGATAGAAGAAAGGCTATGCAGCTGAGTGCGTAGAGGCCTAGGTAGAATCTGCAGTTGAGTGCGCAGACCCTAGCAACTATGTGCGCAGGGTAGTTTTGAGTCTGTAACCTTGAAGTGAAGATCAATAAAGATAGTTTCTGAAGAATTCTTGTGTATTTCTTTTATTTATATTAAATTCTATATGTTGTCTATGAATGATATGTTTTATGAAATATTGATTGAATGCTACGCGATTCTCTTGAATAAGTATTAATGATGTATGCAATGCATGTTAAGTATTTTCGCGAAGAATTGGATGCATTCTCTGATGTTTACTAATAACCTAAGTATATATGCACGAACCATAATTTAGAACTGCTTTCTAATGCACGTAAGTAGACAAATTGATTGTTAAAGGTCAGACTGATCGTGGACCTTCGTGAAGGTCTGAAGGCTATTTTAACAGCATTGCAGTAATGTTATCTAAGAGTTTATCGATATATGCGAAGGCAGATTTGAAGAGTTAAAAGACATCACACTAGTCTCTGGATGCAAAAACTTGGTTCTTGCATCCCCCCATACTGCTTTGGGTGAGACTCCGGGCTGCGCTATGTGAGTTGTTGCCGAAAGGGCCAGTAGTGTAGGGATTTGTTGGTTGGCGCAACTAGCTTTGAACCTGGGTCAGGACCCCCTAATCCAACATTTTTAACCATTTACTTTAGATAAGAAGCTCGAGTCCTATATGATCATACCTTGGATACTTCACCTCTTATCCATTGAGCTCATCCTCCCATCATAAGTGGATCCAAGCTCATTATGGTAAAGCCTAAACTACCATCCCTCTCCTATAAATTTATTGCCATCTACAACATTAGGGTTGGATTCTGGAGACTGATCATGCCCTCATTCTTCTTCCTTGAACCTATGAGAGTCATCATCTTCATGCATTAGAATGACATTGATGTGTGATTTATGACAAGGAAGGACAAGTCAACTTGGGGAGATCTCTACAAGATCAACTACTATTCTTGGTTGTAAACTCTCTCCTATTTCTATTAATACAAAGAGTATATCGTTTTCCTATATGTGTTATGTTACATTTGCATTCATGTATTTCAATTCTTCATTGATCCATTGAATAAAGTAATTGAATTATGCTATGTAGATGATGTGGATCCTTGGCTTGTTTTGATTATATGTGTAGGTTCTAATTATAGCAATCAACGCTACGATTGGAGCTTACCAATCGGGAGAAAAGTAAATATTGCGATAGATTCCAAGTAAGCCTCTTTCTCATTCTTCAATTTCTCTAAGGGAAACCCTATATTCTTTTCTTTCTGTTGTTCTAGACTAGTCCACTAGGTCTAGGGAAGATACTTTTTTTCCATAATCGTAAATTCCGCATAACACTCTTTCAAGCTCCTCTATTTTTGTGTGAGAATTGGTTTTTATATAGTGGGGCTTCTAGACATTTCTCTGGGTATCATGAAGTCCTCTCTAACCTAGTTGAGAGGAAAACTCGTCTAAAGATTATTATTGGGGACAAATCTACTTATCATGTTAAGGGTCATGGTTTTGTTTCATTTCATTTGGATTCTAGGGAAATAATTTTTCTTCATCATCTTATGTATGTATTGGGATTAAAGAACCTTATATATATTTCTGCTTTTGAAGACAAAGGAATGATAGTTTCATTCATAAGAGGGAAGGTCATCACTTGGCCTATGGAATCTCATATCAGAGATACCTTCACCTTGGGATCTAGGATTGAAGAAATCTATAGAGTCAATGCAAGACCATTGCAATCAATGATACACGATAAAAATCATCAAAATGAGCTATGGCATAGAAGATTTCACATCTACATTATGAATCCCTACCCAAAGTAAGAAGGATAGCTTCTAGAAAATATTTTTGTAATAATCAGAACAAAGATATTTATAGCAATTCTATTATCCTGTTCATTGGTTTGGCCTTCTCCAACGACTAGATTTGGCTTAGAAATTTCAGCCAATAAATTTATCCCAATCACCTGGTAATTAGCTTCTATCAATATCTTAACTAATCCTTGTCCTTTTATCAATTTTGTTGGCTTAGTATCCACTTCATACTCTTGTATCTTAGCTATGCATTTACATCTTCTCCCTTCATTGTCCCCCTATGTCAGTACATCTTTGACTGCTACATTAGGTGCATATGTAGTGACATTTGATTGTAAGCCATATGTCCTGAATGATTTTAAAGCCTTAACAATGGAATATGCTTACTTCTATGAAATGTTGTATTTTAGTTCAACATCCCTCAATACCTGACTAAAGAATTCCATAGGTTGCTCCTTATTATCTTCATTCTTTTCCAGAAGCATTGCTGCAATTGTAGTAGGAGAAGCAAAAGAGAAAATATGAAAAGGATTTTGATAATTAGGACTTACCAAAACAAAAGCTTCTCCAAAATACTTCTTAATCCTTGAAAAATATTCTCTAGCTGCTCGAGTCCACCTTACTTTTGCATGTTTCTTCAACATATCAGTAATTTCCTTTATGATTTCTGCATAATTTGGAATAAATCTCCTAGGGAAAATTATTCTACCCAGGAAAATCTATATTTCCTTCTTATTTCTCGGAAAAGGTGTGTTACTGATTGCTTCCACATGCTTTGGATCAATTTTAACTCCCTGTTTTTACAGAACATGCCCCAATAACTTCCCTTCTCTAAGAACAAAATGTGACTTTTAGGATTGAGAGATAGCCCATATTTCCTGCATTTCTCAAAATTCTGCTACAAGTGTTCCAAATGTTCATCATCATATTTAGAAAAAAATGTAATATCATCAAGATATATAACTACAAACTTATATTTTTCTCCAACAGAGGTTATATCCATAACCCTCTAGAAGGTAGCCCCGACATTCATCAAACCAAAAGGCATATTGGAATATATAAAAGTCCCCCATGGTGTTGTGAAGGTTGTGTTCTTTTGATCATATAGATGGAAACTATTTGGTTGTACCCGGAAAACCCGTCAACTCATTGATAACCTTGAAGAGTCTACCACTTTTTTCAAAATGTGATCCATTTTGGGAAGATGCTAGTTGTCTTTTAATGATGCCCTATTCATATTTTGTAAGTCCACACACAATCTAAACTCCCCGTTCTTCTTTCTCACAGGCACCAAATTTGCTACCTAATCTGAATATCTCAATGGCACAATAATTTTAGCTTGAAGTAGATTCTTCACTTCTTTTTCAATTGAAGGTAGTAGTAGAGGGTTAACCTGTCTAAGATTTTGCTTGTATGGATTAGCCCTTGAATTTAGTGGAATTTTATGTTGTATTATATCTCTATTGTATGTTTTTAGATCTTCATAAGACCAAGCAAATATATCCGAATATTTATTAAACATATCAACATACCTATGTTTGTAGTATTTTGAAATACCCTTTGTTATTTTTATAAGCTTAGGTTGTTGCTCGACGTTAATATTGTAGTCCTCGATGACATCTTCTCAATTCTACTTACTAACATTCATAGGAACATCATTTGCATCAAACATGCATCCAAAGGAACTAAACCCTTTGGCATCATTTTTCCCTTAAGTTGTACAATCTTATGGTCTGCAATATAATCCTTCCAAGGTAACTCATGTTCAATTTCTTCTTCTTCTTCTTCAACATTCTCACCTTCTTCTTCCTCTTTATTAATCTTTGAAGAATAAAACTCTCCCACTACCTCCAAAAATATTTTAATCTGCTCCTCATCCTCAAATATGTGTGAATACTTTACATTATTAGGTATAGAAGGCCTGCATATAATTTCCACTTCATATCTCAACTTAGCATTCTGTGGAGGTTTGAAAGTGTTGGTTGCTACTATAAGTGAGTCAGCCAATTTGTTATTTTCCCTTGGAAAAGAGTGAATATTAGATGCTGAAAATAAATTGTCAATTGAGTCCCAAAATTCATTCTTGTAAGCTCCAAGCCTTGGGTGTTTTGTTTGACATTTACCTCTTATTTGTTTCATTACCAACTCCAAAACTCCAAACATAGACAAATAATCAATTTTCGTATTCCTGGTAGCCTGCAAACCAAGAATCAGAGCTTCATATTTTGTGATATTATTTGTGCAATCAAATTCCAATTTGTAGGAAAGAGAGATCATTTCACCCTTTGGGCAAAGCAGTAAAACACCTCCACCATTTCCCTCCTTGGAATATGAACCATCAAAATATTACTTCCAAACACAATTTTGTACTACTTCATGTTTTTGAATTGCTGAAGGAACTTACACTTGAGTGTCCTTAACAATTTCATCATTCACTTCCAATTTAAAACATGAAAATTCCTTATCCTGGCTATATACTGGGGAATTACTTGAACTTCCCTCTTTTTTTATTGTCTTAAAAAATATGGATTCCCGTTATAGACTTCTTTCCTCTCCACTGAATATTGGGATTATAGCATAAGTGAAATCCAACTTCAGAACTCCTCCCAGCTTCATGCCCCAAGATATGGAAAGAAACATTCCAAATCTTGTTGGGAGGTTTGCAACCACTACGTCCATCACAATGCTTCTGACTGACATTTGTGCTAGAGAGGCCACTAGATCCTTTATCAAGTTAACACACTTTATTCTTTTTGAGTCAAATGAATATAAATCTTTATATGGTTTAGTAATCTATAAATTCAACTACTTCATAATAGAAAAACTCGTCAAATTATGAGAGGCCCCTGATTCAAACATGTAGTTATGCAACATGAGATCATGAATCAAAAGAGTAATATAAAAATGAGGTGTGGTCAAGTCCTATTCCTACACATGAGGACCAAATAGCACCAATGGTCGTTCCTCTTGCAAATTAATTGTATATGGAGTAACAATATGCTGAGATAAATTAATGAAATATGTAATTTTATTTCTATAAGTAGGCTATTTTTCTAGCTCATCCAATGGTATTGGAATCTTCACTTTCTCTAACACCTTTTCAAAATTGAAAGAGTGCAAATTTTTCTCTTCCTTTGCTTGTTGTTCCTCCATTGATTTATCTTTTTGAACTTTTTGTTGACCTGGAGGAGACTAATTTGTTTATTTATCCTGATTTACCTTGATCTACTAACCTTTGGAGGACTCCCCTTGCTGGACTGGTATAGTCTGAATTGATTGCTTTCCCTTATCATCAACTTTCTGAACATGTTGCTGGGAATTTTGCTCATTATGGTCATGTGTTCTAGATCTCTTCCTTGATCTCAATTCTTACTTCTTATGCAATTCGGCCTATGTCATATATGCAAACCTTCTACTATAATTATCGATTTCCTCTGCATATAGAGTAACCTGGGAATCTAAATCAACACTCTCCTCACACAACTCCTCACCTTCTTCCTCCTTTGATAATGTGGAATAATGATTTTCTTGAAACTTTAAAATTTACTCCAATCCTTCCTCTGGTTCATCTTCCAGGTGTAAAGAAGGTTTCACTTGATCTTGTTGATCCTTCCTCTCCCTCTGCATAATTTGCAGAGAAGGTCATCTAAACTAAGGATTAAAGTTTCTATTCAGTGCATGCTTAATGGAATAGGAGGATTTTTATTCTCCAACTCCATTTTCATCAACTTGTTTGAAAAATTTATGATTACCTTGGTCATCTTATCCAACTTTTGCTCCTGTGAATCTCTTTGCTAGCTTGAAGACCCAGCTTCTTCTTTTCCCTTTTTCTTGTCAGTGTGATCAAATTTTTATTTCAATTTTCTAGTAGCAGATAAATTTGCCTCAATCTCCAAGGCATCTATTTGAATCTGGTCTAGAGTAGGGGATCTCCTTTCCCTCACGGTACAACTAAAGTCTGATTCAAAAGCTCCTGCAAAAACTACCTTTTCACCTGTAGGAGGAGGCTTAATTTCTACTCGAAGAATTTTATAGAGCTTGTTAATCCTTTTAATAAAATCATCAACTTCTTCATTTGGCTTCCATTTTATGGCATTAAATTATGTTAGGAAATAACCATGATCTTTTTTCTCTCCCTATATTTGTATGAAAACATTCTCCAACTCTTCCCAGGTATTAATTGAATTTGTTGGGAGGGTTTTGAACCATTTTCTGGCCTCTCCATCTAGATATTGTATAAACAATCTCATCAGCATGTCCAAATATTCAACATTTAATTTCTCTACAAAGGCACAAAAAGTAGCCACATGTTTTTATGTCGTAAGTTCATCCTCTCCTATAAATCTTGGCAAAAACTTCAAGTAATCTTGAGGAATTACATTCATGGGCTGAGGGAAATTTAGAGGAGCATATATATTAAAAAAAAATCTTGGAATTTCCATATTTTATTTGGGGGATGAGGAATGTTTTTTTGTTTGAGATGCAAAGGAGGCTAGAGGAATTACATAATTTGGAACAGATTGAGACATTGTAGTAATAGTCTGATATGGAACTGAAATATGAACAATCTTTATCTCTTCAACTTTTGACACAACAAGGAAAGAAAAATAAATAGATTCAAGAAAGTTTTCTTCAAGAGTAGGCTCTGGAAAGGGAAAATGAGGAGGAGGAAAGTTCCCCTCTAAAAAATCCAAATTTCTTGAAATTTATTTTGAGTGCCTTTCATTGATATTATGGGGAAAATAACTTGAACCAGGGGCAAACAAAGTAGGACTTGGAGTTTTAGGAGACTATTTTTCTCTCCAAGCCCTTTTGGAAACAAGCTTTTCTGGATCAGATAGGGCTAGGGTCTTTTTTTGTGAAGTATATGACCATGGGTGTGGTCTTCTTTGAGTCAGGATTGTTGTTTTTAACTCCCCACTTGGTCAGAAAATTCATCCAACACACTTTCTTTTCTCATAAGAAAAATAAATGGTTTAAAGAAAAACCCAGGGAAAAATAACTTCATTCTTTGATCCCCAATAACAGTGCCAAAAGATGTTGTAACCCTAGCGACAACCTCTAGCTGAGAGGAGGTCAGTGCCTAGGACATCTATGCTGAATAAATAAATAGTCTTTGTTTATCATCCTGCACATGGTTTCCCAAAGACATTCCTTAGAAGTGTGATGTGTGGGTAGGTCTTGGAGAAAATACAAAACCTCCTAAGATGGGTATGCTATCAATGAAAAATGACTTATTGAAGTTGTAGTATGGTGAAAGTATGGTGAAGTTGCAAATTAATTGTATAAGGTTGCAGTAACAAAATATTTTACACTAAATCTTAGTTGAAATCATCAAATATTAATTAAATGGAATGATGAAAATGTGGAGTTTAGTTTAAGGTTACTTTTGATAAAGATATACAGGTATTGTGAGCTATTTAAAGAAAAAGTAAATATGTTTAATTAAAAGGAACTAGCAACTTCTTTACTCTTTTCCAAGGAAGAAAAACACATAATGACTTATAGTAAGAGAAAGAGAACATATCATACTCACCAAATAGTTGGAATCATCCTGAAATTTCTATTACTTCTCCAAGAAAATCTTATACATTACATAACAATTGCTTTTTTGAGGCCAAAATTTGGAACCCCAAAATTGGTCCCTTTCTACCTTTTTAAAGAAATGATTACATTGAAAACAATTATGAAACTATAATTGTCAAAACTACTTCCAACTATTCAGTCTTTATGAAAATTTAAAAGACTAAACTATTTTTAACTTTGAAATTAAAAAAATGACATATTTTCCAAAATTGAAAATAAGTGAACATCATTATTCAATGACTTGAGACTCTTGTGCAAGATCGCTTGATGAAGCTCCAAGTTCCACAACCCAAACCTTTGTTGGGGAAATTAAATTATGACATTTATTCCATATTGTCAAGTCAGGAATTGGACACTGCACCATTTTGTTGTAGTCCATCCTCAAATTGGTTACCATGTTGTATGTTGGATTCTCAATAAACAGAGTTTTGATTAACCATAACAACTGAAACCCTATCTGCAAATAATTTACAATTGTTGTTCTTTTTAAAATTGTTGTTCTTTCATGAGAAGCATTAATATTACTCTTAGCCTCCACTAGCAATGTTTCATATTGTTCCCAAGGGAGGATATTTCCCTGCTGGTTCCAACATGAAGATAACCCTGCTCGAACTCTTTTTGCAAAATTGAATTAAACAATTCCACAGATTCTTTGGCCTCCAATATCCTTCTCTTTGCATTCTTCATGTATATGTTTTTCTACACCATCTTACTTATTTCTTACACCATTTGTTTACAATGTCCATTGCCCTCAATTCCAGAGAACATTTGGCATTCAGATAATCAATCATCTTCTTGGCCAGTTGTGCACTTTCCGATCACTGATCCTTATTAGTGTAAATAATAGATTCAATAGCCTTAATCATTTTCTTATCCTCATCAGTCCTTGGTAATTTGAATAGAAACCCTTTTCTAGATGGGACAAAATGTATATGATCCACATTTAGGCTTTATCTAATGAATTCCCATGCAAATATGGCACAAAAGAAGGGAGCCTATATGGTAAAATATTTTCTCCATACAATCTGACTTCTACATAATCTTCAAACAAAAACCAAACTCCAATCTTCGGATCCTCACTCATTTGTAACAGAGATTAAGATTTTGGTAAAATCCAAGGAGGGGAATAATTATTGATAATTCTATACACAATGTACATGAAGGAGGAAATGTAAAAGAAAAACCCTCATTGTTTGGTTTACTCTTGAATAGGTCAGTTCAATTGACAATTGTTTGCTTATGTTTATTGACATCCATAATATTCAAACCTAGGTCCATAAATTTCTCATGCACATAAAGAAAGAGGTATACTAATAAATAAGGAAACCTAAAACACCCATCAATACTGAAACTGAGAATTTGTGAATTAATTGTATGCTCCCAAAAGGTTGGAATATCCGATACCACATCAGGTTGCATCATCAAATGAAACAACCCTATAGATTGACAGTCTATTACTGAGGTTTCATCTCTTCCCAAAATTCTCACAATTATTTGTAAGACAATCAAGACACTCTCAAAAAAACAAGATATGGGAAATTGGGTTGACTGAGAAGGAAAAAATACATTTGGAGATAAAATATAACTGTACAATTTGTTCCTATCCTCTGCTAACAAATTTTGAAAAACTGGCAAAATGGAATAGAGAAGTATAGTTATCTGAATAAGGAAGGTCCAAGGCTTGGCAAATTAGCAATGAGGAGACCTGGAAAATGTTTTCTTCCAGAGAATTCATGGCATAACATCTTTGTGGGTACAATGACGAAGTCAACCAACTCAGAAACTCTAGGAAAATATATGTTTGAGGCAAAATTGTAGAGACTAGACCTGACGTGACCATTGTCAACAATATTTCAAACTCAATATGATTAGCAAGGATACTATAACAGGTCTCCATTAAGTTAACTGAACAAACATGGCCAAATATATCTTGTTCCATGTCCATGAGAGGAATATGGGTCAAGGAACCACTCAAAGCAACATTTTTAGTCATTTTGATTTTCATTTTAAAATTCACAAAGTGGTTATGGTTCTTTGAATACCTGGGATATTTTGAGGCAATTGGATACGAAATTACAATTGTTTAAAACAAAAAAAAATCAACGTGAAAATAATGAACAAAATTAGTAAATTGGGCGAGTGGTTTTTGTAGGAAGGAAAGTGAGAAAATGGAGTTATGGGAATAAGGAAAAAGGAGTACAGATGGATGATGTGGCATACCACATGGCAGATGACGTGGAAAATGGTGGGTGAGGTGGCATGAGGAAGGGTGATGTGAAATTTCTGACCAGGATGCTCGCTTGTCTGATCTCGCTCGCTTGCCACAGAGTTGTGGTATGGGCAGAAACCACTTACTGCTCCTTGGGACACCCAAGGTGGTAAAGGAATTCCTTGGGGAGTTTCGTCAGGGTTGATCACTACCGTCGATCACCCCGACAATGGATTCCCCAAGCATCCCTTCAGGGGCACTCCTCCACATAATGATTGGGCAATTTTTGATGTTGAGTTCGTTATAGGCGAAGCCCCGATTCATGCGACGACATCGCACCATGTAATTCACATGCCCTTTAACCTTTACTCTGATATAACTTGGTGGGGCTGACCCAATTAAAAATAAAACATATAATATGTACTTTGGGCCTGTGTCAAATCTTACAACAGAGCATTAGATTTTCAAAATACATGCACAAAGAGTCCTTTGGCTATATTTTTCTTCCCTTTTTCTCTTTCTCTTTTTTTTTTTTTTTTCTTTTCTTTTATATAAATATATATATATATATATAATATATATATATAATATATATATATATATATATATATATATATATATATATATTAATTTACACCATTTTTATTTTTGGGAATAAAAGAAAACTGACTACAACACAGACTCCACCTGGGGATAATGTTTTGGAATGATACACTAAGAACCACAAATTAGTGCCTTCACCTCAAGCATGTAGTTGTGAAAATGCAATGAATAAGAACATTGGATACTTACAGTGGGAACATCTATTGACAATGAGAAAATAAATGCTCAATGTTGCAAGTAATGTTTCAGATATTGCCCATTGACAGGCAGGTACAATAGTTCACCATCAAGATTTTCCATAATGAAAGTGTTGTTACCTCAGACTTCTACTATTTTAAAAGGCCCAAACCATAAGGGGTCAAACTTTCCATGTTACCCATGTCCTTTTTTCTAACATCCCACCTCAGAACAAGGTCTCCAGGCTGAAAGAGTTTATCTTTGGCCTTTCTATCAAAAACAACTTTCATCTTCACATGATAATTGCTCAAATTTTCAGTCACATGTTCTTTGCTTTCATTCAATTCTACTAGTTGGTTTATTCTCCTAGTCAATGAATTAGGTTCTTCCTCAACATCTTAAATTAATGCGGCTACTGGCATAGCTAACTGACTGGGAAATAAGGTTTTCATTCCTTATAACAGTTCAAAAGGTGACTTTCCATTGGACCTTTTGGTTGTCACTTTGTTTTCTGCAATAATATTCTTCAAAATTCTTACCAGAGTTTTATTAGAGGACTCTGCCAACCCATTCCCTTGTGGATAATAGGTGGCAGAGTGACTAAGGATTACATTATATTTCTAGCAAAAGTTAATGAATTTTGTAGATTTAAAGAACATTCTTTCTCACCAACTTTTTTGGACAACCAAATCTAGCAAATATATTTTCTCCCAGAAATTTGATAACCATTGAGTTGTTGCATTACGGGTTGGAATGGCTTCCACCCACTTTGTAAAATAATTAGCGGCTTTTGAAATCCACTTGTATTGTCCATTAAAAGGTGGGTTTATTTCCTCTATGAAATCAAAACCCCAATGCCTAAAAGGATTTTCTACAAAAACTAGAATTAATGGTAATGGTGCCAACTTTTTCTTTTCAGCAAAAAGCTAACATTCTTTGAAACATTTGACCAACTTATACACATCAGAAAATAGAGTAGGCCAGTAAAAACCAACCTTCAGGATTTTGTGGGATTTGACTCTCGAATTGTAATGACCTCCACAAGCGTAACCATGATATTCATTTATGATTTCAGTCATTTCTTCCTCTTTTAAACACAACAACAAAATAACAATATGATCCCTCCAATATAACTAACCATTTACAATAACATAATTTTGGGCTCTCATTCTTAGGGCCTCATATTTTTCTCTATCAAAGTGTGATGGACAAATAAGAAATAACAAATAATCGACAATATTTTTTTATCGATCAGAATAGAGATATTTATAGGAAATTCTATTATATTCATTTTCCTTCCTTTTTATGGCATTAAATCCTGTTAGGAAATAACCATGATATTTTTTCTCTCCCCATCTTTGTATGAAAACATTCTCAAACTCTTCCCAAATATTAATTGAATTTTTTGAGATGGTTTTGAACCATTTTTTGGCCTCTCCATCTCGAGATTGTACAAACAATCTCATCACCACATCAAAATATTCAACATTTAACTTCTCTGCAAAGGCACAAAAAGTAGCCACATGTTTTTTTGTTGTAAGTTCATCCTCTCTTGTAAATCTTGGCAACAACTTCAAGTAATCTTCAAGCATTGCATTCATGGTATGATGAAAATTTAGAGGAGAATGTCTATTTAGTAGAAAGCCTATAATTTCCATATTTTGATTGGGATAGGAGGAAGGTTTCTTGTTTCAGATACATAGGAGGTTGTACGAATTATAGAAATTGGAACACGTTGAGAAATTGTAGTAATAGGTTGATATGGAACTGAAATATCAACAATCTTTATCTCTTCAATTTTTGACACAATATAGAAAGAAAAAGAAACAAATCTAAGGGAATTTTCTTCAAGATTAGGCTCTGGAAAAGGAAAATGAGGAGGAATGAATTTCCCCTCTGAAAAATCCAAGTTTCTTAAAATTTCTTTTGAGTGTATTTCTTTGATATTATGGGAAAAAGAACTAGAATCAGGGGAAAACAAAGTAGAACTTGGGATTTTAGGAGATTGTTTTTCTTTCCAAACCCTTTTGGAAACAAGCTTTTCTGGATCATATAGGGTTGGGTTTTTTTTGTTGGGAATTATCTGACCATAGGTGTGGTCTTCTTGGCACCATGATTGTTGTTTATAACTCCCCACTTGGGGAGAAAATTCATCCAACACACTTTCATTTCTCACCATACAAAGAAATGGTTTAAAGAAAAGCCCAGGGAAAAATAAATCCATTCTTCGATCCCTGACAATGGCACCAAAAGATGTTGTAACCCTATGGACAACCTCTGGATGAAAGGAGGTCAATGCCTATGACATCTATGCATAATACATAAATAGTCTTTGTTTATCATCTTGTACATGGTTGCTCAAAGATATTCTTTAGAAGTGTAATGTGTGGGTAACTCTTGGAGAAAAGGAAAACCCTCCCATGATGGCCACACTATCTGTGAAAATGACTTACTGAAGTTGCAGTATGGCGAAAGAAAGAAAAAGTGGAAGATTCAATGTATAAGGCTACAAACATAGAATATTTTACACCAAATCTTAGTTAAACTCATGAAATATTAAAGAAATGGAATGACGAAAATGTGGAGCACAATTTAAGGTTACATTTAATAAAGATATACAGGTACTGTGAGCTATTTAAAGAAAAAGTAAATCTGTTTAATTAAAAAGAACTAGCAGTTTCTTTACACATATTCCAAGGAAGAAAAACACATGATGACTTACAGTGAGAGAAATAAAACATATCATACTCAACAGATAGTTGGAATCATCTAGAAATTTATATTACTTTTCCAGAAAAATCTTTTACATTCCACAACAAAAATTGTTTCTCTGAGGCCAAAATTCGGAGCCCCAAAACTAGTCCCTTCCTCCCTTTTTAAATAAATGATTACATTGAAAACAATTATGAAATTGATAACTTCCAAAACTACTTCCAACTATTCAGTCGTTATGAAAAATTAAAGAATGAACTATTTTTAACTTTGAAATTACAAAAATGATATGTTTTCCAAAATTGAAAATAGCAACCATCATTATTCGGTGACTTGAGACTCTTGTGCAAGCTCGCTTGATGAAGCTCCAAGTTCTACAACCCGAACATTTGCTAGGGAAATTAAATTAAAACATTTATTCCATATCATCAAGTCGGGAACTGGACACTGCACCATTATTTTATAGGTCATCCTCAAATTGGTTACCTTGTTGTATGTTTGCTTCTCAATAAACAGAGTTTTGATTAACATAACAACTAAAAATCCCTCTGCAAGTAATTTACAATTGTTGTTCCTTTTAAAATTGTCATTCTTTAACGAGAAGAATTAATCTTACTCTTAGTCTCCACTAGCAATGTTTCATATTGTTCCCAAGGGATGATATTTACCTGTTGGTCCCAACATGGAGGTAACCCTGCTCGAGCTCTTTTTTCAAAATTAGAATTAAAAACTGCCACAAATTCTCTGACCTCCAATAGCCCACCCTTTGGATTTTTCTCGTATATGGTTTTCTACACCATCTTATTTATTTATGACACCATATATGTTTTGTATACAATTTTTTTTATTTTTTTTTATTTTTTGTGTAAATAAGCTTTTGTATTAACAGAGAGTAAATATATTACAAAACTTCTGCTGCTGCAGATTTGAGGGCTGCTTAATAGCAAGCCTGGCTACGAGGGGATACATTGGCAAATTAAAAGAAAACATGCACAAAACAGGCACACCACGCAGGGCGCCCGAGATGGTACTGCGAGATGGCCAAAAAACTGATGTCTCTGTCTGAGAATATTGCAGCATAAACATAAGAAGAGAACTGAGTACATAATATCAAGAACAAGAGAGGGGGCTTGTACGCGACGGCAGAAGGAGGACAGTGGCAGCGGCCATCAGTGGTGGGCTGACCCCTGCTTCGGCGGGTTGCCTGACCCCTGCTTCGGCGGGTTGCCTGGAGGGACGCCAGAGGTCTCACCAGTGGTACCCTCGGTGCCAACCACATTCCTCATGAGCTTGATAAGCACGGTTAGCTTTTTGCTGATGGTGTCGGCTTGCTGGTCCAGCGAGGATAACTTGAACTCAATGCTTTCCACCACGCACATATGGTCATGTTCCATAGCGTCCATCTGGCGTTTGAGGTTCTGCACCCGTTCATTCTGCTCTTCCTGCGCTTCCAGCACTTTCGCCAGCAGAGTCTTCATTCTCCACGCTTCTGCCTGGGTTCGGACGAATTGGGTGGCCCGCGTGAAGGTGGTACCCGGGTGCTGCAGCCAATTCACCTCCTTCCCCAGCTGCTAGTCGGAGACTTGTGCTTCCTCCGCTTTCACGCTTCTTTCCAGCTCATTCAGCTTATGTTTGTTCCTCTGCGAGGTCCTGGTTTCATACATTTCTTGGGCCTGCTGGAGATCCTTTATAGCTGACTAGTTACGACAGTTATCCCCTTTCATGGCATAGGTGACTGCCATGGAGATTACCAGCGCTATGTTGGCAATGTGAGAGAGCTTCACCTTGCAAGACGATAAAACAATGCTTTTCTTGGCTGCCAGGGACGTTGTTAAATAACCGATGGCCAGAGAATGGATGGAGGGTGGCATTGGATGGGAGGGCCACTAGCCTGCCCGGTCAAAATTATTGCAGCGTGAAGGATGTATGGTAGGATATGAGAATGATTGTTGGCGTTTATTGTCACCGATCCCTCCCTCGTCCGCAGCTAGCCAGGTGTGTTGCGTCCTGCCTTGTTTACGGCGTCGGGAATCAAAGCAGATCATGGGTAGGTACATGTCTTTTGGTCTGCAACCACTGACGGATATGCCTTGTGCCAACTGTCCTTTGGCTTCAGCCGTAATTAAGGTGGTGCGCTTAGTCAGCATGGGGTCTTTCCGGAAACGTTAGAACCGTTGTCGTTCCGTCGCCGCTTTCTGCCGGAGTGATGTCCTTACTGGCAAGCTGCATGCATGTTCCCTTGAGGTCTGGGCATGTAATATCTTCCCACCAGCTGTCCCTCGGAGCATTAGAGTTCTCAATCCTGACGTTTTCCAGGTGGTACGCCACCGTATTTCCTTTTCGTCTGATCGCCTGAAAGGTTAGACCTTTCATTTCACGAAGCAAATTGGCTATGTTTTCGGTTACCTGAGCCAGGCGCCAATGCTTCGTTGCCCTGCTTGCCGGAGTGCCATTGTAGATTCTCTTGGCCGCTGTAATGGCTACCTCTGAGTCTCCCTCTATGACTGCATTGGCAATTTGGTTCGCATGCAGTATTCGTAGGCCTTTTTCCAGTGCTGCGAATTCCATCTCGTTGTTGGTGGCTTCGCCCAGGGCCTGACTGTAGATATATAGGATTTCCCCTTTGTGGTTCATGATGACCCCTCCAATGCCTGCCAGACCGGGGTTTCCCCTGGAGGCCCCATCGAAATTTAGCTTAAGAAAGCCTGTCGGGGGCTTGTGCCATCCCTGTTGTCTTGTTCGCGGATCATGCTTGATGCTTACGGTTGGAGTACTGTTCCCGTTTTCCAGCTTGAAGCTAGCCAGAATGCGCTGGTCCCTGGGTGAGAGATTTGTGTCGGGATATGCAGTGCATTTAGCCGAGATTAATTCGTGGATATTTACAGTTAAGGTAAGCTGAGAGAACTCTAAATTTCTTTGCTCATTTTGAAAGATACGCCTGTTCCGTTCCTTCCAAATTGTCCATGTTATGAAGCCTGGAATTATTTTCCATATGCTGTTTACTCTGAGATTGTTTGAGAAGTCGTATGGCCACTGAGTTATTGTGTTCTGGATGGAATTTTTGTCCCTGTTTGATTGTTACATGATGTTTTCTATCCACTTCCATATGCTGTTTTCCCAATCGCAAGAATTGAACAAGTGATTTATAGTTTCTTCTGCTGTGCGGCACATAGGACATATGGAAGGGCCGGAGAAGCCTTTTTTCCGTAAGTTTTCCCAGGTGAGGGTTTTGCCTCTCATGAGGAGCCAGAGGAATGTCTTGATTTTAGTCCAAAAGAGGCTATCCCAGACCTTGGTACTCCAGGGCATGGTCTCCCCTTGCTCATTATGTTCCAATTGCATCCTAGCTTCTTTTAGGGTGAAGCTACCGTTCCCCCTCATTCCCCATCTGAGCTGATCCTTGACTATGGAAGTTCGGATTTTTCTTTTGTTGAGAGTGGTTAGGAGGCTCTGAATATGTTCATTATCTGCTGTAGTGCTGTTAGAGTTCGGGGGTTTCCAGGTTCTCCACTCCTGCTCGTTGCTATTCGGGCTCCAGTACTGGCTAACTCTGTAATTGCCTCCTGTCTGAGCTTCCCTTTTGTAATTTTCCAAGTCTAGCGTTGCAAGGCGAGGAAGCTGCTGCCAAGCGTCCTCCCAAAAGAACGTTGTTTCTCCGTTGCGAATTTCCCAGAAACTGTGATCTTGAATAATACTTCGATTGCGTCTGGCAAGGTTCCAGATGGGAGATCCTTCCGGAACTTCCTGTAGCCTAATTAGATCCTGCTCATTGCAATTGGGGGTATATTTCTCCTTCCAATGCCTCGCCCAAGGAAGTTTAGGTTCTTTAAGCCATCGCCACCATAGCTTGGCTCCACAGGTCATATTGGAAGTAAGGGGGTCTATTAAATTGAGGCCACCTGCTGATTTTGATTTGCATAGCTTATTCCAAGCCACCAAAGCCCATTTGTTTTTTTCCGCGTTGCCTTTCCATAAGAATGATCTTTGGATTGTTCGGATCCTGTGTAGTACGCCTTGAGGGGCCGGTAGAATGGAAAGCATGTATTGAGGTATGGCTTGCAGAATAGCCTTAGTTAGTACTAGTTTGCCCGCAAAGTTTAGGGCTTTGTGCGTCTAGTGTCTGCATTTGTTCTCCAATTTTGCTAGAGTACTTTCCCAATGATGCTTTTGCCAGGGTTTGGAAGTTAGCGGGGCTCCCAGGTATTTTGAGGGTAGATTACCCCGTTTAAACCCTAGAATGCTTGAGAGATGCTTCTGGATTGCAAGGTGAGTATTAAAGAAAAAAAACTTAGATTTAGCATGATTGATTTCCATACCTGAGGCTTTGCTTAATAGAATTAGGATGGATTTGAAAGCCAAGGCCTCTTTCACTGCGGGGGTGTCGTGCAGCAAGGTATCATCCACGAACTGTTGGTGTGTTGTGGCTAGGATAAATTGTAGAGGATGAAGTCCTCTGAGATTGCCTTCTACTTTTGCTTTGAGGATGAGACGACTTAGGCCTTCCATAAGGATCACAAAGAGGAAAGGGGAGAGAGGGTCTCCCTGCCTGATGCCCCTGGAGGGGGTGAAGGGTTCTGAGGGTGAACAGTTGACGAGAATGGAGAAAGAGGAGGATTTGATTAAAGCCAATATCCAATTGATCCATTGATGATCAAAGCCAAACGCTGCAAGAATAGCTTCCAGATAATTCCAATTTACCTTGTCAAATGCTTTGGATAGATCCAGTTGCATGAGCATCCCAGCTTTTTTCCTGGTCTGGAGAGTATGCACCATTTCTTGTGCTAAGAGGATGTTGTCCAGAATTTGTCTACCCTCTATGTATCCAGACTGTTCTTCTGAGATGAGATTGGGTAGGATGGGCTTGACCCTATTTGCTATAACATTAGAGATGATCTTGTAGATCACATTACAGAGTGCGATAGGCCTGAACTTCTCAGGAGTGTGAGCATTCTCCTCCTTTGGGACTAAGGCCAAGAAGGTAGAATTGAGCGATTTGAGAATGGTGCCTGAGCGTCTTGAGTCCTCAACCACTTCCCAGATTTCTGATTTGATGGTTGGCTAGCATGCTTTGTAGAAGTTAATGGTGAAGCCGTCTGGCCCAGGGGCTTTGTCATTTGGCATGCTCTTTACGGCTTCCTCCACTTCCTCCATTGAGATTTCTTTGAGGAGAGTAAGATTTTGTTCATTTGTTACCACTTTGGGGATGGCTTGTGTTAGAGTATCAATTGCTTCTGATCTATCTGCTTGCGTTTCCTGTGCAATGTGTTTGAAATGCTCTGTGAGGAGAGAGGAAATTTCCTTCTGATTTTGAAGAGTGTCGCCCGATTCATTTTTGAGATTGAGAATTTTGTTTGCACTTCTGTAATCAAGGGTGGACCTGTGAAAGGATTTTGTGTTTTGCTCGCCCTCTTTAAGCCATTGCACTCTGGATTTCTGTTTCCAGAGTGTTTCTTCTTGTAGACCTCTATGTTGCCATTGGGTCATTAGTTCTTTTTCCAGCTCTTTTGATTCCTCAGTGATATTGCCAGAGGTCCAGCTTTTGTGTATGTGCTCGAGCTTTCTCTCTATTATGGATTTTTCTTTGAAGATGTTGCCAAATTCCGTGATGTTCCAGTGCTTGATTTTGCTTTTGATATGTTTGAGTTTACTTTGGAGCTTGAACATTTTGGTTCCTTGGATATTTAGTGGTTCATTCCACCACTTCTCTAGCAATTTGACAAAATTAGGGTGCTGTAACCAGAATTTTTCAAAGCGGAATGGCTTGTGTCTCGGAGTGCCCAGGAAGGCAGCAACTAGAGAGATGGGCCAGTGATCCGAACCCCCACTAGGGAGAATGTCAGAGTTGACAGTGATGCCCTCTAGAACTATGCTTTCTGAGATGAGGAATCTATCTAGGTGAGAGGCGATAAGATTCTCTCCGCCTCTTCTGTTGTTCCAGGTGTAGGAGCTAGAGGAAGGCTGCACATCCACCAATTTTGCGGTCTCAATAAAATCGGCAAAGGCCCCTGCATCCCTGTTTAGCCTTCATAACCCTCCCTTCTTCTCCAGGAGGGAGGTGATCATGTTGAAATCTCCTCCCATGATGATTTTTGAGGTGTGATGTCTAGATTGTAGATTTATGAGAGAGTTGAGAAAATGGAATTTTTCTTCTAATCTTTGAGGGCCATACACATTAACACAGAGATAGATTTCAGAGTTACCTATGATTTGTATCTCCGTTTCTATGTAGGCTCGGGTGGCTTCTGAGGTGAGGACACTTATTGCTCTTGTGTCCCATAGGGTGGTGATACCTCCTTCCCACCCTTGACTGGCGACTTCAATGAAGTCGAGAGACTTACCCAATTTTTTGCTGATGCTTTTCATGTGAGAGGTGGCGCATTTTGTTTCTTGAATGAACATAATGTCTGGCTTTTCTGTTTGGAACTTCCTGATGAGAAGTCTCTGTTTTGCTTGGTTGTTGAGCCCTCTTTCATTCCATGATATTATTTTCATTGATAACCAGGTTTAGAAGTGGTAAGATGGGAAGGCTTCGAGTGCCTTCATTTTACCTGAGTTCAGCATTAAAATCCCTAGGTCATGTAGTACCTCTCCATTTTTCCTTCTTCCCCTTTTCTTTTTTTGTTTGAAGCCAGTTGGGTTAAGGGAGGTGTTTTTGGAGTGGTTTCCTGTGCCTGTTGCTACTCCCAATCTCCTGTTTTTCCTGGCCAATTCAGCCCTCTGTCTTGCAATGAAGAGGTCGCTAATATTTTTTAGTTCTTCTTCTGGAACATTTTCTATGCCTTGCGCCTTCTAGTTTTCCTATAGTGCTGGAAGGTTTACACCTGCTTTTTCCAAGGCTTCGTTTAGCTCCAACTCGTCATTACTACCATCACTGTTTAACATTTCCGTATCTTCATCTTGGGTGCTTTCCTGTTCTTGCCTATTGGCTTTGGGACTGTGGGGGTTTTCATCCTGTTCTTTCCTGTTGGTGTCTGGTTGGTTCTCTGTCTCCTCTATACCCCTCTCATCCGCTCTTATCTCTTCTGTATCTGTGTCTGTTTCCAATACCCTGAAGGTGTTGAGGGTGCTGCTTGGGGCTGCCCCTGTTCTATTTGGTCTTCTTCTATTAGCTCTTTGTCTGGTTTTCAGTCTTGTGAAGATCTATGAACTTTGCGCCTCTGGCATGGGTTTGATCGCTTCTTCCGTTCTGTTAAGAGGGCAATCTCTTACTAGATGCCCGTGTTCATGACATTTTCTACATCTAAATGGAATTTGTTCGTAGTCAATGGCCTGGAAATAGTCTTCATCCCGAAACTCCAGCCAAATGCCTTCATGCAGGGCTCCAGATACGTCCAGTTCCACACAAATTCTGGCGCAAGAGGTATATCTGCGTTGAATGGTGGCTTCAGAAGCTTTAATGAAGGTACCCAGCTTGTCTCCTATTTGCTTGAGCGTTGCTAGGCCCCAATAATCTATGGGGAGGGAGAAAAGACGGATCCATACAGGAACCTGAGTGAAGGTCTCTTTTTCAGGGACGAAGTTAGGTTTCCATGGTCTCATATAGAGACCCGCAGAAGCAAAAAAGTATGGTCCTCCATCGAAAACCCTATCTTTATCTTCTAGGTTTGTAAAGACAACAGTAAAGAAACCTTTAGCTCCTAGGTGTAGATTAATGTCACCTTTGGGTCTCCAGTGTTGTTTGATCCATTGACATAGGGCTCACTCCGTTGGCCACAGTACCATAAATTTACATATGACCGCATGTTCCGACATGTGCTCGCGGTGGGCTTGTATCTCCGGGTCTGTACAGACCACTCTGAGTGCCTCGTTTTTCTTTGGTTTACAGGCTACTTGGGGAGCTTTGTTTGTACCAGGGGTGATAGGTGGTTCCGTTTCTTTTCCTTCTCTTTTTTTCCCCAGCTTCTCTTGCTCCTCTTCATCGGTTTCCTGGGTCTGCATTGAGCCTGCAGTTTGACGATTTGCCTCGGCACCTAGGGTGTTGTTTTCCTTTTCCTTGTTTGCTTTATCTTTCTGTTTAGAACCACCACCATATTCTGCTGACATTTTCTGCTCCTTGTCATTTCTGGTGCTGCTTAAGTTTCTGCTTTCACCGTATCCCGTGATCTTCAACCCTTCTTTCCTTGTCTGCTTGTGCATGACAATATTCTTGAAGGATGGGGTCCCTGTGGACCCCCCGCTGAGCATTTGTCGGGTTAGTCCGCGTCCCCTGCAGCGGAGTTCAGCCAGTCTAATGAACTGTGCTGCCAGAGCTAACTCTGGTTTGGTAGAGCTAGGCGTTAAACCCTAGAGCAGTGTTCGCAGTCGATTTTCGCCAGAGCGCTCAACTCCGTTTTGTATACAATTTTCATTTCCCTGAATTCCTGAGAATATTTGGCATTCAAATAATCAATCATCTTCTTGGCCAACTATACACTTTCTTGTGACTGAGCCTTATTGGTCTAAATAATAGATTTAGTGGCCTTAATCATTGTCTTCTCCTCATCCATAACCACCATATGATCCCATACTACTTTGACCTATTGAAAAATATCATTCCAGATGATTTCTCTTCCTTGGATAAGAGACACAGTTCCTTTTAATTTCTCTTTCAATTCCTTAACTTCATCATAGCTGACTGGTAATTATTGTGATGCTAGGTTGCATTTTTTCTAGCCATGTTTAATTGTATTTACTTATGGTTCAATTGCTCCTTGGAATCATATGACTTTTATGTAGTTTCTTTAACTCATCCTCTAAAATTTTCAACTCATTCATAACTCCAGTGATTTTTTTAGTGGGATCTTCAGAGTCTGGCTGCACCACAATTGTGCAAACATGCTTGTCTATTTCTATTGTAAATCTACATTGAGCTCCTTGAGATCTTCTACATCCTTATTCCTCTCCACTAATTCATGGGTTAATATCTGCTTTTCTTTCTCAATTTGAGCCAACTATAGAGTTTAAACATGCTTTGTGGTGCCAATTTCAATTTTCTCCTTAATGACTAGATCTTAGACTCTGCACTCTGGATCAAATCTTAAACCACTGTTTTATCCTCTAGATTCACCCCAGGCTTGATTATGAACTTCTTAAATTCCTCATTTTGTATATGAAGAGCTCAGGAATTAGCTCTCTCCAATTTTAGTTGATCAATTAACTTTCCCAATAAGGCCTCTATTTTACTTGCTACCAATAATGATTTGTTGAGATCATTATATATTAATTCTCCTGCCTACCTGTACAAATTTGTCTTTTTTTGCAATGGAATATCTTTTGTGTTGACAGACAAACTAACTATCCCGAAATCAACTCCAAAAGTGATGGAATGGGAAACAGGATGAGTAAAGGAGAATTTCAATTGATTTCTTTCCAATCCATCACTGAAAGGGGCCTAGTTTGATAACCATAGATGGATTGAGTTTCCAACTGTGTAATAGTATTGGTCTTTGTCTTTATATTTCTTTATTCAATCTACTCATAAGAATCCTTGAGAATATTCAAGAAACTCTGCTCTTCCTCACCAGGAATTAGAGATGATGGTGCACATTTGACTCCTCCTAGTTGCAACTGAAAACCAAGTTCATTAGAAGGTTTATCGATGAAATATTGTAGTTCTTCTTCTCCTCCTTGTGTTCTTTGCTTTTTACTGCCCTAAGAAATTTCTCCCTCAAGATCTATGACATCAGTAGCACTTTTTTTTTATCCCTTTTCAGTGGGGAGAGGAGTTTCTAATTCCATGCTTCCTTTTGTCACAACCAAGCCACCATTTTTTAACTTCTCCAGTTCAGGATTTGGTTCATGTGTATAAGGAGCATAATATATCTCTAATCTCCTCTTTGAAATAATATGATGTGGATCATAGCACCAGTTCTCTTCCTATTGAAAATTCATCGTTTTCAACATCTTTTTAGCCTCCTCAGCTGCTTGTATATTTGTTTACAATGAATGGGCAAAAAATCCTCGGTAATTTGAATGGAAATCCTTTTATAGCTGGGACAAAGTGTATCTGATCCACATTTAGGTTTGTATGATGAATTCCAATGCAAATATCCTCATAGGAACAAAAGAAGGGAGCCTATATGGCAAAATCTCTGCTCCATACAATATGATTTCTACATAATATTCAAATAAAAACCAATCTCCAACATTTAGATCCTTTCTCATTCATAACAAAGATTGAGCTTTTGGTAAAATCCTTAGAGGGGCAGAATTATTGATAATTCTGTACACAGTGGACATGAAGGAGGCATTGTAAAAATAAAAACCTTCATTGTTTGGTTTACTCCTGACTAGGTCATTCCAATTGACAATTGCCAATTGCTTACTTCTGTTTATTGACATCCATAACATTCAGATCCAAGTTGATAAATTTTCAACATGCACATATAGGATGAGGTATACCAATAAAGAAGGAAACCTAAAACACCCAACAATACTGAAATTGAGAAGTTGTGAATTATTTGCATGCTCCCAAAAGGTTGGAATATCGAGTACCACATCAGGTTGCATCATCAAATGAAACAACCCTATAGCTTAACAGTCTACTACTGAGGTTTCATCTCTTCCCAAAATTATCACAATTATTTATAAAACATGCCTAGAAATCTCAGAAAAACCATGACATGGAAATTGGGTTGACTCGGAAGGCACAACTGTATTTGGAGGCAAAATATAAATGTACAAAAACAATATAGTTATATGACTGAGGAAAGGCTAGGGCTTGGTGAATTAACAATGAGGAGACCTACAGAATCTTTTATCCCAGAGAATTCATGACATAACATCTATGTGGCAACAAGGACGAAGTCAACCAACTCACAAAATCTGGGAAAAAATACATTTGAGGGACAATTAAAAAGACTAAACCTAACTTGACAATTCTCGATGATATTTCAGACTCAAACTGATTACCAAGGATACTATGATGGGTCTCCATTAAGTTAATTGAACAAATAGGGTCAAATATATCATGTTCCATGTCCATGTGAGGAATATGGGTCGAGGAACTAGTCAAAGCAACCTTTTTAGTCATTTTGATTTTTTTTTTTTAAATTGACAAAGTGGTTATGGATGTTTAAAGACCTGGTATATTTTGAGGCAATTGTAGACGAAATTGTAATTTTTGAAAACAATAATAGTCAGAGTGAAAATAGTGAACAAAATGAGTAAATTAGGTGAAAACAAGGTTTTTATAGGCAGGAAAGTGAGAAAATAGAGTTATGGGGATACAAACAAAGGAGTATGGATGGATGTTATGGTGGACCACGTGGAAGATGACGTGGAAAAGTGTGGGTGAGGTGGCGTGAGGAGGGTGACGCAGAATGGCTATCCAGGATGTTTGCTCTCATAATCTCGCTTACTTGTCACAAAATTGTGGTATGGGTAGAAAATACTTACCTCTCCCGGGGGCACCCAAGGCAGTAAAGGAATTCCTCGAGGATTTTCGTTGGGGTTGATCACAGTCGTCAATTGCCCTGATGATGTATTTTCCAAGTCTTCTCTCTAGGGAACTCTGCATAACGGTCAAGTGATTTGTGATGTCGAGTTTACTATATAAGAATCCCTGATTCGTGAAACAACATTGCACCATGTAATTCACCCATGCTTTAACCTTTGCTTAGATCCTCCATAGTGGAGCCGACCCAATTAAAAATAAAACATATAATATGTACTTTGGGCCTATGCCAATTCTTACAACAAAATATTAGATTTTCAAAATTCATGCACAAAAGAGTCCTTTGACTATATTTTTCTTCCTTTTTTCTTGTGTTTTATTTTTCTTTTCTTTTGACCCAATTAAAAATAAAACATATAATATGTACTTTGGGTCTATGCCAATTCTTACAACAGAATATTAGATTTTCAGAATATACTATATTTTTCTTCCTTTTTTCTCTTGTTTTTTTCTTCTTCATATAATATATATATATATATATATATATTATATATATATATATATATATAATATATTACCATTTTTCTTTTTGAGAATAAAATAAAACTAACTACAATAGATGTTAAGGATTCCCATGGCTATGAGTGATGCTCAAATATGCTCTAAAGTCCCATGGATCCTAATGCATCACCTGTTGGTGTCAATATGTCCCTTTAGAGGACCTGGACCCCAATTAAGTTGCCTAGACCTATAGACGGAACCACCTTCCAACCACATACAATATCTAGTGCCACAACTTTCATCATTAGTTACATTTAATCGTCAGTGCATCTAATTGGACCAAGATTGAAATAAATGGGCATATTAATACTTCATATGTGGCTTCTCTTAAAAATTTGGAACTTAGTCACGAAATAGTGTTACCTCCTTAGGTAGGAATGGTTAATAGAAAACCCTATTAGGCATTTCTAACCCCCAAAGGGAAGTTACATGTCCTTAGTCCTCCCTTCAATCAATAGGTTCCGTGTGAATAACAATGGAATAGAGAATGGGGAAAAGAGAACTTCATGCACAAGTTCCATGGTCAAATGGACCAACTATGATGTGATACCTCATCCTAGGTGTATAGGTGTAAGGAGGGAATAATCATGGATATATGAATTACTTCATCCTTTGTTTTTCCACCCCTCTATATTTCCTTTTTCTTTTTCTTGTTTTTCCCTTGTATTATTGTTCGTAGCTTGAGGAATGTGAGCTAGAATTGTATGATTTATAACAATTCTTACACCTTTCTAAGATGGGGCAGCTCATCTCCCATCAAGGGTTGGGACAGGCAAAGGTTCCTTGTCTCTTATGAGAAAGAGAAAAATTATCCCAGGAACCAGGTGATGACCATATGATAGAGGTAGAGATCATGCTAGAATTTTCCCATGTACTAATTTATAAGTCCTAGTAATCTTTCACATTTTGATTTTCCATTTCTTTTTCTTATGGCCACCATATTCTCTTTCTTTTCTTTTAGGTGCATCAACCTCCCAGGGTGCATTTCCAGGCCCTACTCAAGGTATGAGGATGTATGGGTGGAAAATTCCAATGAAGCAATAGTCAGTTGACTCAAAGAAGGGAGATGGAATAAGGCTCATAATGAACATAGGGGAGTGATAAGTATGGAAAAAGGACAAATGAGACACACTATCTCAATCATGGATTCCTAAGTCGTGCCCCTTAATAAAGACACAGGCCATTAATAGTGGTCCCACTAGACTAGGATAGAATATTAAACCCCCACTTAAGGTGAGGGAAGAAGGCTACGTCCAATATCCTTCTTTCTTCCAAGTCACCCCATAATCCATGTTAAAATACCCAAATGCAAACGAGTATAAACACTCGATTTCATAATGAATAAAGTACCTTTTGATCAGAAACCTACCTTGCAACATGTACTCTTGAAAAATGTCCAAGGAAACATATGACTGATGTAGATAACGTAGATATGAATGGCATGTCACATTGACTACAAGGTGGCTCTTCGGGCTTTCCAGTTGGAAAGGATGAATATGAGAAATATTCTCCTAGGGGTCACCCTTTTTTGGTGGGTAATTAATGAGCTCTATTATTGCAACAATAATTTTGCAACTACCAGAGCTACCAACTTTAATTTATCAATCTAGGATTCGTACAAACTTAAGAGGTGACAATGTTGTATGCACAATAAGTGAAGTTCTACTTAAGCTTTTCTGAGATAGTGGATCAAACTAAGGCATACAAAGACCATTTTTCTAATTAAATGTAGGTTCTCTAATCAAAAACATTCTAACCTATTTGCAAGAAATGTAAATGTGCATGAAAGGAAATTCTAGTCTAATTACAAGAAATGACAATGCTTGAAATGAAAACCCTAACCTATTGTAGAAATCAATCCTAGTCTAGCTAAATAAAATAAAGAGCATGAAATCAATCCTAAATTGTTGCATTCAAAGGATATTCTACGCTAATGAAAAAATCCCATAACTATTTCAAGAAGTGTCAAAGCAAACCATCTTTGTGTTGTTAAATTCATGGATTCAATTACTAACCCTAATTGCACAAATAAATTGCAAAAATGAAAGGAAAGGTTCTAAGTGGCCTCTGATCTCCCTCAAGCTTGATTCCAAGGCTTGGGATACATTATGAAGAGCTAAGAGTAAAAAATCAATATTTAAGAGCAATTATGATCAAGTATTGAAGGTTTCTACGCAGCCCTATAGGATGTTACAGGATTGCCCTATTTTGCTACAGGATTGAATCCAAGAGAATTTTGAGGGCTTAAAAGGTGATCTGAAGGTGAGGAAGGGTATTAGAAGGGGAAAAGGGTTATGTAAGTCTTTTCCAAACCTATTACTCCTTAGGAACCTATTGCATAAGAAGAGAATGCAAATAGTGACCCCTAACAAATTTGTCTTGACTTTCTATGTGCAAACTATTTGAAGAAGTTGTTGAGGATGGAAAGAGAGTACTTATGGTAGGATTAGAAGTGAAAATGGTAGTTCTCTCCCATACAAACTAATCATATGAGCTACACAACACAAAGATCACTCAATCTTCCAAAACATCTAAAGCATCCTAATAATATTAATTACATAAAATTAAACTAGGAAGGAAAGGATGAGTTGAATTTTATTCAAGATCTATATACTACATAAAAAGGAAACCTATCTTTTTGTGCTACCAATACAAGGCCTAGAATAAAACTTTCCAAGATGATTGACAAATTTGCAAAGGAAACTTTTCATATGAACAAAATTTGTAAGAAAATAAATAATGCTAACCTAAGTATAGAAAAGAAAGATGCATAATGAAATGCACAAAGGAGAGAAACTAGAGTGACTGGGTTGGGCCCTAACCCAAGAGAACTTAGCCCTCTAGAACACACTCAAATTAAAGGAAGAAAAAATACTTCTCATTTATCTCAAAAAGTTCTCAAGTACGTGATATGGAAATGAAGATGACAAGTACAAACTCCTAGCTCTAAAAGTCATGATACTCCTCAAAAAATTTGAATCCTACTGAGCTCTTGGGTTCTTCTATTTATACAAAATGAGGTGAGGGGAAAACCTCCTTGGAAGGAGGGTCGCTTCCCTCCAAAATATCTATAAAAGTGGATCTATTTCCCTGATATTCTCGCAACTATTGAGTGGAGTAACTTCTTCAATAGGAAACCGAGTTGGTTGGTGATTTAATGCAAGGAACGAGCCTCCTAAATTTCCTCCAGTTGCCTCCAATGTAATTTTTTACAATAAATGCAACCTTTTCCTACACATTAATCATGCTAGATCATAATATATGATAAGCATCCCTTAATCTCCTTAATAAAAAGATTATAGTAAAAAACGGTGTTATCAAATGCAAGGAGAGAGGTAAATGTAAGCTAAAGGATGGTCAGATGGACCTTGATGTATACCTATTAATGAGGCCCATCATCACCCCCTGTTGAAGGTGTTTCTCACCCTCCAAGAAACTCCACCACTTAATTGCATTTCATTCATAGCGCTAGCGGCAACCCTAACATACCAAGGTATCTCTGATGGAGCACCCTCTTAAGGGTGGGACCTTGCATTTTTCTCTATCTCTTCCCATTCTTTTTGCTCTTTTGTTTTCTTTTTTCTTTCTTGTAGCTCCTGCAGTAAAGGAGGGCTAAAATTCAGCCCAATCTGGTTGACCTTCAACCTTTGAACTATTCTTTTATATAATGGTGTCTTCTCCAAGACATTCCTCAATCTCTATGGAGAGTGATACTCTCTAGTTTTTAAGTTATGTGGTAAAGAGTGATATCTCCTCTGAAAATCCTGCAAAATCTCGGTTCCTAGCAACTCGAAAATGTCCTCAAAGTGTAGGATTGCTTGCTCATGTTTCTTTATGTAGAGTGGTACCAATTTGGGGTCTTCATAAATGATTCTATGGTTTTTTATGACAAGGTTAGGGGCTCTCAATTCTTCTCTTATCCATAGGGGTTCATCAGTTTCTCTAGACATGACCCTTTTTGTTTTTCTAACCCTTTCTTCCTCATGAGTTAGCCAAGAGGCAAATTCCATCAATTGTACATCTACCATCCTAGAATTGGGATCCCAAAAGTTCATATCATTCAATATGATATTGTCCATGTAGAATTCTACCATTATAACTCTATCCTCCACACTAGATCTATGACAAAATTCAATGAACCTTTTGTAGCCTTGGAAAGGGAGTGTACCATACTGAGCTAAGATATTGATATAAAATTGAAGCCATTGTTCTTTGAGGAACATGACATATGATTTTGAGGGATGTATGTATTGGATGGCCTACACATCCAAGCTTACCATAATGGCAAGCTGCCCCTCTTTCTCTTGCAGTTGTTCCTTCAATATCTTGTTTTCTATCTACAGTTGTTTCCTCATGCTTGCCTTTTTTAGCCTTAAGTCAACCATCTCGTCACCCATATTTTTCATCTCCTCCTCTATCATATCCACATCCTCCACCCTTTTGGACTTTGTAATTTGCATCCATCGGTGGCTTATACTTCTTTTTTGTGTCTAGCTCAAGGAGGATTGGGACTGCAAATTTGGTAGGGATTATTTGTCCTTCCTCAAAGAATTTATAGTAAGACCCAAGTTCTAGTTGGGGATTAGGTTCTTGTAGATCTTGTGGTACTTCTCCTCCTCCTTGTGGTTGTGAAACACTTTCCTGCAGCACTGTCCTGCTTTCCTGTAGCACCTCTTTGTCTTCCTATAACACTTCTCTGCCTTCTTGTAGTAGGAAAATTCCTCATGTAGCTGTCTCATCTTGGCTCCCCTTCCTTTGTGGGGGTTGGGGTTGTTTTCCTTTGGCTTTGAGGGAGGTTACTTCTTCAATTTATTTCTTATCCCTCTCCAAATACCCATCCTAATGAATATCTAACCCCTTAATGGTGATGGGGGTTTTTGAGGAAGGTTGAGGATTCCCTTGGTTGAGTCTGCTACTTTTCCTCTTCTTGAAATACAGAGGACTCTACTTTGGTTGCCTCCCCTTGGACTTGAATGGTGTACTTAAGGCTTCTAAGGTGGCAGCCACCTCTTGCTTAGTGTTCCCTTCTAAAAGGCTTGCTTGTTGTTGTTGTATCCTTCTCTTCTGAGGTCTGGAAGGTTCCTCAAGGGTTTCCATCTTCTTCTCTAGTTTTTCCTCTTCTTTTTCCTCTTCAAGCTCCTCTTCTTCCTCTACTTTTTCTTCTTCCTTCTCTTCTTCAGCCTCTTCAATCTCCTCTTCTATAAAACCATGCTTTGTTGTCTCCTCATGTTCTATTAAGGTTTGGGCTTAAGCTTCAAGGAAATCTTCCTTATCCATATCCACAAAGTTTGTTCATGATATAGGTTTTTTGATATACTCCAGATCATCCATGACAGTGAGCCTTATGAACCCATGATGAGCAATGTATTGATATTTTCCCTTTCGCGCCCTTTGGCTCATTTCTATTGTGGAACGAAGAAGAAAGTGGGGAATGTTTGTTCTGCTTAGAATAGGCAAATCCATTCTGTATCTTAGCTCATAAAGTAGCCAAAACTGATAGGAATAGACAACATTGAGTCTCCCCTCACAAATAGGTATTTCCGAATGTCATAGGATACCTCATCCCATGAGTAGGGTAGACTCTCTCTTCTAACCCCATTTTTATCTTCAATCAGTTTATCCTCAAGGAGGAAGAAGTTATTTTTGGCTATGATATCCTATGTTCTCTCTTTCTTGTTCCACCTTACTCCTAGGGGAAATGTGGTTACCCTGCTAATGATTTCTGCATTCAAATGGATAAAAAGTCCTCTCAAAACAGTGGTAGCACTATCTTCCCCTTGAGGCTGGAGGCCTACTGCAAACTCATGAGCAAGTTCATCATCAAATCCATTGAATTTATAAATGAACTCCAACCACTGGTGGTTTGAAAACATGTCTCTAATAGGAGGGTTTTGGTGGATCCTTGATGACTCTGTGGGCTCTCTCCTATTAAAGCTACACTCTGTGATACCTATTGTAGTTTTTTCAAAGATTTTACAAGGGAATTTTGTTGTCACTTATCAGTTTTTAGAGTTGCTTAGGTTTTCAGAGCATAGATAAGAAGAATAGTTCTCTTTTGTTGGTTAGGGGAATACAATTTACATTCCCAACTCAAAACAAGCTTATTCCCTAAAAGTTCACACTTTCAAATTTCTTTCACTTTTGGGAGTTTTCTACAGGATATTCTTATGGAAAAAATATGAACAATTCCACGGGGCTCTTTTGCAAAGGAGGTGAGGAAAATTGTTTACTTACCCTTCCCTTGGAGGTTCCCTCATGGCTCTAGGGTTTTGTGGGAAAATTTATTCAAGATCGAACTCTTTTTCACCTCTCGGGACAATCCTTTAGCACATAGTTGATATCATGTAGCATACAACCTTTATCTTGTAGAAACTATATTTTGAACTTATAGCCTCTCTGTAGCAATCTATGAAACCCCTGGTGTAGGTAGCTTAACTTTCGGCAATGGTAGTGGGCCTCCTTTCTTTTTTTGGAATGAAAATCTTATGCCAAAATGACACTTGAGCTTGCTTTTATGCCAAAAATGGTTGGGTGGTGGGATAAACAAAATGCATGAGCTAGCCCCCGCCTACCACCTTTACAACTCCTCCATAGACATGTTGGCCCACTCCTTCTAATCATCACCTTCTTGTTTTTTTTCATTTTCTCCATTTGTGATGAGAGATAAAGATAGCCCCAACTTAATTATTTGAGGTTTTCTGAGACTGTTAAGCCACCTTCAACCTACAAAACTTCATTCCTCATGTATTTGGAACATTTTTTGACTACTATGAACTTAAAGTAAGAAGTTAGGAATTTTTCATACCTATGCCTACCTGGTGGTCCTTCTTAATCTGTTGATCACTTGATGTTTGCATGGAATTTTTAAAAAAAGGTAGGCTTGTTTTGCTTGTCTTATGTGTTGCTTGTAGGTGAACAGAGATCTTGTACCAGCTTGTGGAGGGTCCTATAGGTGCTCAAGGTCAAATTGGTGGTCCTCTAATGCATTCATGATGATTGTCTTCTCAATCTGGTGCTCCAACTGTGCTCATGTGTGGTTACACAAACTACTATAGGACTCTGTTTCTTCCTCTAGTTGTCACAGAGACCCTTCCAGGATCACAATTTCCCTTAGGTGCTTCCTCTAAAAACACTAATAATTCATGAGTAACCTCTTGACAATGGTCAGAGTCATTTTCTGTGGTGGAAAAGATGGAAGAAGGGGTGAAAAGGAGTTTTTTTATGGAAAAAAGGGGAAAGTTAGGTGGAGGAGAGGTCAAGTGGCGTGGAAAATCAATGATGATGCTATGGTGGACCCCTTCCCTTGTTTCTGAGTGGAAAACACAATAAATGTCCCTTCCTTTTGTACCAATCAAAACCCTATAGCAAATCTAGAAGAATCCTGTAGCAATACAGGGGACAATCCTATAACACTTCAGGACTGAGGCAGAATTAAGCAAGGAAGGCCATATGAAGATATAGAAACTTGCAAAAATCAATAGATGGATGCAGTGCATCCAGAGATTCAACTTGGAGGGTGTGGAGTTGATTTTTTTGAAGTTGTCTCCCTCTCTATTGACTTCCATAGATTACCTAGAATGCTACAAAAATGGTAGAAAAGAACGATCTAAAGGTTCCATTTGCTCTTTTTTGTCTTTTCTTCTTTTTGTTTTTTCCTCTCTTCTTTTTTTAGACTTGCAAGTTGCCTCAAAGGAGGTTTTGAACTCACAAGTTTGCCCTGAGTGCCTCAAAGGAGGATTTCACCTTGGGATATTTTATTTTAATTCATCATTTTTTTTGTCTTTTTTCATACTCTTGGACTACCTCATGGAATTTTTCAATCCAAGAGCTTGCCTCAGGGGCCTCACAGAGGTTTTCACCTAGGCTTTTTATTCTTTTTTTCTCTTTTTTTATTCTTTTTTCTTTTTCCCTTTTTTTTCTTCTTTTTCCTATTGATTAGAGGTCGGATGGATTGAGAGATTTAAGTCTCCCAATCACATTCATATCTCTGCTTATTGAATTGATAAACTCCCCTTTTGATAGAGGTTTCTTGTAAAGATTCAGTCAGTAACCATTGAATAACAGTGGAACTTTTTCCTCATCAATTGTTCTGATTTAGACAGAGCCATTTTCACAACCTTTTGCACCAGGTAGATACCCAACCACCTTGTCATCACCTTCCCCTTGAATTCCTTGAATCTGGAGTCATAAAAAAGCCAAATCACCCTCTTGGAAGGTCCTTTACCTGATGTTCCTGTAATGTCGAATATTCCTCTACAATTAGACCACCTTAGTGTGCATGAGAGCTTGCAACCTTAGTTCATAAAGAGCATTAAGCTGTTGTAGCCTCTTTTGATGATCTTTGGCGATGTCTAGATCTAATTGTGCTACCATTCTTAGGGTGTTGTACTCAAATTTTATTTACACCAGTGCCTTTTTGCCATAAACCAACTCAAAGGGAGTGAACCCAATGATGCTTTTCCATGTGGTATTAGAGGCCCAAGTGGTTTCCACAAGTCTGGTTACCCAATCTTTTTTTCTGCTACTGACAACTTTGGTTAAGATGTTCTCTAAAGCTCTATTTGTCACCTCCACCTACCCATTTCCTTGAGGATGATAGGGGGAGGATTTTATGTGCCTGATGTGATGTTGCTCCATGATTTCTTAAATAATTAAAGGTGAAATAAGCTCCTTGATCAGTGACAATCTCCCTTGGGAAACCAAAATTGTAGAAGATGTTGTCCTTTAAGAACTATGCCACCTTTTGCTTCGTGGTTACATTAATTTCCTTCACTTCAGCCCATTTCTTCAAATAATCAGTGCATACAATTATGTATCTCTTTTGTCTGGATGGGGGGTCAATTGGTCCAATGAAATCCATGCCCCACTTCTTAAATGGCTCAAGATTCACTTGGGGATGTAGTGGAATTTCATCTTTTAGTGTAGCCTTGCCCATCCTTTGGCATTCATCACATTTAGCAATGTACCTTCTAGCATCTTGGTGTAGGGTAGGCCAATAGTATCCTGCTTGGAGAATTTTGAAGGTTGTCCTCTTAGCATCAAAATGGCCCCCACAGGGCCCATCATGGCATGTTGAGAGGATGTAAAAGGACTCATCTTCCCTTACACACCTCCTCAAAATCTGATCTGGTCTCAATCGAGTTGAAAATACAGCAAGAAAAACTCAGTGTGGCTTTGCCTTAGTCAAACTAGAGAAATTTTAATTTCCATTTCAGTAGAAACCTTGGAGGTAGGTAACTAAGGTGACATGGCACTTGTCACTTAGTTGACTCTATTAATTCGAGTTAGAGCAGCCTGAGTTCATTTCAGTATGATTGACTTCTAACTTGTAGCAATCTATTTCAATTAAATTGAGTTATGGTCAGTTAAACTAGTTCTAATTGTTGGAGGAACTATTGGAAGGTCAAGTTGTGGAAGTGTAACTTCAACCACACGATCAACCAATTAACTAATCAATCAGCCCAAAATAATTGATGCACACAAAGAATTGGAGTTACCTAGTTGAGAAGGAGATTTCAAGGCAGTGTACTATCAGTTGTAGACTATTCCAATGTGTATAGCTGTTTCATGCAGTCAGAGGATGATCCTATAGGAATTCTGCAATCCAATTGAGAAAATTTCCTAAATAATAGGGGCTAATTTCCTCAAGGAATAACGCAAGGAAATAGGAGCTTAGAGGCTTGAAAATTGGCTAAGCGTTGGTCTAGAGTCAGTCGGCCAAGCAAAGAAATAGACTATACACTTGCAGGTTGTGCTCAAGGTTGAGAAAGCATATGTATTCATCTCTATTATTTGATTGATGCAATACAAATAGGAAGGGGTTTTGACCAATTTCTTTTTTCCTAGATAAATCTTTGTGCGGGTGTGATGTTTCATTTTTCATTTCTATGATTTGTGTTCTAGATCATGAATTGAATTCCACATAGTAGTAGAGTAGCTTCGAGTCTTGTCATTTAGTAAATTTCATGACCAATTTCGAATCTACAATCTAATTTGTACATGGTATCAAAGCAAGATTCACATTAGAGTTGGAAATTCAAAGTTGGGTCTCAGAGGTTCGAATTTGAATATCAGTGTAGCAAGATTTCTTCAAACCTGAGAATATGGCCTTCAATGGACTAAGGACAGAGTAAGCTTTGGAAGGAACCTCAAATTTTGTTGCATGGAAGGATCACATGGAGGCAGTATTGGATGACAATGGGTTGCTAAAATTAATCAAGACATATTTTGCGAAACCCCAAGCACCTGATGCTCAGAACCTTGCTCAGTGGAAGAAAGATGTAGCCAAGGCAAGGATAATCATCTTGGAGGGAGTATAAGATCATATTGTCTCAAATCTCCACAGAAAATAAACTTCATTCTTGATATGGAAATCAATGACAAAATTGTTTTAGAATAGTAGTGACCACAGGAAGATGGTGCTCAAGGATAAACATTGAAGTATCAAGATGCAGAAGAATGACACAATTCCACAATATCTAAGCAAGTTTACACATTGTCATGATGAACTTGTTGGGCTCAGTGTTAATGCCATGAAGAAGACTTGGTAGCTCTAACCCTTATGGGCCTTCCTATGAGATTGCATAGCTATCAAGATTCAGTGAATGGGAGGAAGAAACTATCGATTTGGGAGCACTTATGGTCTGACTTGGTACAAGAGGAAATAAGGAAGAATACCAGATATGGGACTTCATCCAAGGGTGAGGATGAAGAAAACTTTAAATTGGATGGAAAGGCAAAGAAGGGAAAAGAGAAGAAATCCCAATCCAAACCAGAATGTAATCAAGGGGTTAAGAAGAAAGATTTGTCACAAATTAAATGCTTCCATTGTCATGAATTCAAGCACTATGCCATGAAGTGTCCACACAAGAAGGCAAGAAAAAAGGCCTCGGGAGGAGCAAAAGGTGAATCTTTCACTTCACAATTTGAGCTTGACTTTTCTCTCATTGCATGCATGGCCAACAAAGTGATGGGGAGAATTTGGTACTTGGACTAAGGTGCCTCATTCCATATGATAGGGAATACAAAAGAATTAAGTGACCAAGAAGAAAAAGACTTTCAGATGCACATTTTTATGGGGGGTGATGGAAGGTATAGCATGCCTGGGATTGGTACAGTCACCTAATTTCAGAGGGAGTCAGGCTCCACCCTCAGGCTCAAGGATGTCATGTTCATTATGGGCCTAAAGAAAAATCTCGTCTTTGTTGAGGTTTTGGAAGATTGTGGTTATGATGTAATCTTCAGAAAAGGAAAGGAATTCCTGAGACATATAGTCATGGGACAGGTGAAGAAGATCAGGGTTTGTGTGAAGAACATGTACAAGCTAGATGTGGATGATTGTGTTGCATTGAGCACAAACTTGAAGAAGGTGCAGAGCCATGATTTCAGTGAAATTTGCAATAAAATACTTTCCATTTGCATCGTGGCACTTTGAATTTCATGCATTAGATAACCACAAGCCTCCCCAAAAGAGCACTTCAAAAACAAGATGTATGCAAAGGATGTACCTTGGGGAAGTATACAAAATACACATTCCTTGATCGGGACAACAAATCACACGCAGTCCTTGAAAGGATCCACTTTTATGTCTATGGACCTTTCTCAACAGCCTCCACTACCATGCACAAATATATTTTATTTTTTATTGATGACTTCTCACGGAAGTGTTGAATACTCTTCATGCAGAAGAAGGATGATACATTCTCCAAGTTCATAGAATTCAAGGAACTCGATGAGAAAGAAATGGGAAAGAAAGTGAAGGCTCTTAGGAGCGATACTGGAGGTGAGTACATGTCGAATGAATTTAAATTTTTTTGTGCAAAAGAAGGCATTCGACAAGAGTTGATAGCACCCTATAACCAACAACAGAATGGAGTGGCTGAGAGGAAGAACCGTAGCATTATGGGAGTAGCGAGGGTGATTTTGCATGATTAAGGCATACCTCTGCATGTTTTGGCCGAGGCATGCAATGCAATAGTCTACTTGTAGAACCAGAGTCCTCATTATATTTTGGGCATGACTACACTAGAGGAGGCTTTCTTGAGGAGAAAGCTAGATGTGTCGCACTTCAAGATATTTTGAGTCTTTTTTAACTACCACATCTACAAAGAATCAAGGTAGAATCTAGAGCCGATAGTAGAATTGGAGGTATTTTTGGGTTACATATAAATTCCCCACAACTACGTGTGTACATGCCATATCTAAGAATGGCAGTTGTGTGAAGGGATGTAAAATTTGATGAATATAAAGTCATGCAATGCTCGCTTGATAGGGAGCTTCAAATCCCACCAGAAGAGGAGCTCTTAGCTCCAAAGGAGGAACCTCAGGAAGTTGTGGAGCAACCACAAATTGAGGAGCAGAGAGTGGAGACAGCCACTCAAGTAGAACCATCTAGAGAAGGAAGGAAAAGGACCAGGGAAGTTGAGAGACTTTTGTAGGATGCAAGGGAGAATGTGGGTGCTCCTTCAAATGATCACAAGAAGAGAAGGCCACCATATTGGTGCACTGGCTACATGGATTTAATGACTGAACTTGTAGAGACTCGGCCATCCTCTTTTGAGGAAGCAGTAGAGAAACATGTATTGTTTAATGCAATGGTGGAGGAGTACAAATCCATTTTAAACAACAGTGTTTGGGAAGTGGTCCCAAGAGCAGTAGATAAAACATTTGTGGGTTTGAGATGGATCTTCAAGCTAAAGCATGCAAAAGACGGAAGCATAGAAAAGTACAAGGCTAGATTTATGGCCAAGGGGTACTCTCAAGTTGAAGGGATTGACTATCAGGAGACATTTTCTCTTGTAGAAAGGTACTCATCCATCAGATCAATCCTTGCTCTGGTTGCACTGATGGGGTGGAAGATCCACCAGATGGATGTGAAAAAAACATTCCTCAATGGTGTTATTAAGAAGGAGGTGTATATCTAGCAACTAGAAGGCTTTGAGAATTCTGATCAGGAGTCTCATGTGTGTAGACTCAAGTGAGTGTTGTACACCAGGTTTTTTAGCTATCTCACTGGTTTGGGCATCACCAAAAGTGAAGCGAATGCAAACCTCTATCATATTTTGGTAGAAGGTAAATTGTTGATTATTGTCTTATATGTTGATTACTTGATTTTAATTGGTGGTGAGAATTTGATCAGATCTTTAATGAAGGACCTTGCAAGAGAGTTTGAAATGAAGTACATGGGTCTCATGCACTACTTCCCCGGATTGGAAGTATGGGAAGGTGATGGGGAATTGTTTGTCTCTCAAGGAAAGTATGCCAACGAGATACTTCATAGGTTCAGCATGGACAGTTGGAAACCCATGGAGACACCTCTAGCAACCAAATGGAGGAAAGAGGATGCCACTTCAGGTGAGGAAGTGGATGTTATTGTTTACCGGTAGTTGGTTGGTTCACTAATGTATCTTGTGAACACACGAAGAAATATGTGCTATGCAGTCAACCAGTTGAGCCAAGCTATGGTTAGGCCAACCAAGTTATTTTGGAGGGAAGCTAAGCATGTTTTACGGTACCTTAGAGGCACGACTCAGTTTGGAATTTGGTAAAAACGGACAAAGGGAGAGAAGCTTTGTGGCTTCACAGATGCAGATTAGGTAGGGGAGTCCACCAGATCGGAAGAGCACATCGGGAGGAATTTTTAGTGTTGGGTCCAAAAAAAATTCTTGGTATAGTAGGAAACAAATATCAATGGCACTCAACTTAGCAGATGCAGAATATATGGCTGCCAGTTAAGCAACATGTGAGGCAATATGGATGAAAAATATTATGTGTGACTGTTTGGTCAGATGATCGATCCAACTATGATCTACTGTGGTAATCAGGGTTGCATCAAACTCTCTGAAAATATTATTTTTCAAGATCGATCCAAGCATACAGATATCCAATATCACCATTTATGGGATTGTGTGCATAGGTGGATAATGTTGTTGTAGTACATTTCTACAAAGGAACAAGATGTTGACATTTTGACAAAGGTCCTGTCAAGAGGGAAGTTCGAGTTCCACAGGTGTAGGATAGGGGTGGTTGATAATCCATTTCTTGCTGAGAGGGAGTGTTGAAAATGCAGCAAGAAAATCTCAGTTTGACTTTTCCTTGGTTAAACTAGGGAAAATTTGAATTTTCATTTCAACATAAATATTGGAGGTAATTAACTAAGGTGACATGGCACTTGTCACTCAATTAACTAAGTTACTTCGAATTGGGGAAGCCTGATTTTAGTTCAATATGATTGGTTTCTAATTTGTAGCAATCTATTTTAGTTAAACCAAGTTATGTTCAGTTAAACAAGTTCTAACTATTGGAGGAACTAGTGGAAGGTCAAGTTGTGGAAGTATAACTTTAACCACACTCAGTGATCAACTAGTTAACTAATCAATCAGTCCAAAATAATTGATGTATGCAGAGAATTGGAGTTACCCAATTGATATGGATATTCCAAGGCAACATACTATCAGTTGTAGACTATTCCAATGTGTACAAGTGGTGCATGCAGTCAGAGGATGATCCTAGAGGAATTGCGCAATCCAATTGAGGAAATTTCATAAATAATAGAGGCTAATTTCCTCAAGGAAGAGCAAGGAAATAGGAGCTTGGAGGGCTTGAAAATTGGCTAAGTGTTTGCCAGAGTCAATCAGTTAGGCAAGGAGATAGACTATATACTTGCAGGTTGTGCTCAGGCTTGAGAAAGCATATGTATTGTTGGGTAAGGGTCCCCTAGGTCCAAGTTTTGTCTAAGTAATGTAAAGTCTCTGCATTTTGAGGAGAAGAGCGCGATTAGCACAAAGTTCTAAGAGTCAAAGGGGATTTAGGGCAGGTCAAATCTCCTTATTTTGTAAAGGGATGGGATTATTTAGAACGTTTTGAGCTCCACCCATGGTTTACGGACCATGGTATTGTAAGGGTAAAGGATATATAAAGGGATGTCTTAGCAAGCCTAAGGTAGCGATAAATGTAATGTTGTGAACCTGTTTAGATATCTTTCTGTATTGGGGCGAAGGGGAAGGCTCATGTAGCTATGTGCATGGAGACCTTGGTAAGTCTACAGCTGTGTGCACAGGCCCCTGCAGCTGTGTGTGCAGGGTCAAAAAGATTGTATCTGTAAAGACTTGAGCTAATAAAGAAGAATTTGAGACAAATCTATGTTTTTTATTTTTGCTTGACTATGGTTCTCTTTTCTATATTCCTTCTGTATTTTCATCATGAAGGTTCAACTACTAGTTTATATGATGAATAATGCATGTTAGACTAGTTATGCGCAGCTCACAAGTTTGTTAAGTAAGAAAACACTCTAAGATTGTAACAATAAGGTTAAAAAATTCGTAAAGGTCGGATTAAGCCCTAAATTGAAGAAGCCTTACAGCCACACTGCATAGTACCTTTAGATGCAAAACCCTGATTTTATCATCCCCCAATATCACCTCGGGTAAGATTGCAATCTACGCAAGCAAGTCGTTGCCGAAAGGGTCGATGGTATAGGGTTTTGTTGGTTAGTGCAACTAACTTTGAACCTGGGTCTAAGTCCCTCAAGACAACAAATGGTTTTTTATCAAGACCATGATCTATCTAGGGGATGTGTGATGTGGTGACCAACTAGAAAAGAGATCCAAGATTGGGTTGATCAGAAGTTGCACTAATTTGTAGCACATGAAAGAAGAAATATGTGCCAGTCCAGAGAAAGGTGGTTACAGAGGTATATCTATACAGAACAACATGATTTTTTTTTGCATCATTCGTTAACAAGCTGCACGAGTGGATTTCAAAGCTAGTTGCAAACGAGCCTTGTTGGAAACATGACAATCCTATTGTGTTGACCCCCGAGCTTATTAAGCGACTTAAGGAGACTGAAAATAAGGTCGCAAGGGTTGTTGATTACTGGATCGATAGTATTCTCGAAGGCTTTATTATTGAATTTTCAATTGACAAAAAAGTATCCTAAAGTGAAGCTGAGCATTGATTTTTCAAATGTCCATGAGGTAAGTATTTGAATTCTCTAGAGCTTTGGATTAATATTTTGTTATGTTAAAAAGGTGTTAAGCCTATAAATTGATGTTTAAAAGAAGCCAGATTTAATCTATGCGGAGCGGAAAAAGATTCAGATTAGAGCATGACAAATTTATTGAGGGTGAGTACTGTCCATTATTGGGTGAATCAGAAAGTGAAGAAGAAGGGAGCAACCCTATTACACCTAGAGGTGTGGCACAATCGGAAACTCAAGGCACTTTTGGGATTCCACATCCATCCAATCCACCTCTACCTTCACCTCCACCTCATACACCTACACTTCCACTTCCACCTCCACCTCCACCACCACTATTCAACATGGCTAACACAATGAAGATGCCTATTTTTAGGGGTCTGGGATCAGAGGATCTTGATCAATTTTGGCTTGCCGCAGAAGTTGTGTGGAAAGCACAACAGATCAATGATGATGATATGAAGCAAGTGTAGCTTGTCACAACGTTGTAGGAAAGAGCATTGTCATGGTATATCAAGTACACTACGATGAATCCAGCTGCTTCATTAGCTATGCCAAAGAACGCACTGAACGTGAAGTTTAAAAAACCCAAGTCTCAATCATAGTGCATTACAAAAATAAAAGAAATTAAGAAACCAGTCAATGAGATTGCCTGGGATGTAGATCAGAGGTTAAAATGCTTGCTGGGACAAGTAAATTTCTAGATCTTTGACAAACAAAACAAAAAGTGGTATATAGTTGTGTTATTTCCACACCTCATATTACCACTATCACAACAAAAGATTGGGATGCAGGCGGAAGCATTAAAAATCAAGATGCAGTTAGAAGGTTACCTGTACAAGATACTCACATAGGGGTTCAGCAAATACAGTCCTAGTTAGAAAGCTTGCATATGGAACTGCAAGATTTGAAGAAAGGTAAGGAAGCTCGGTCTGAGATATGCTTAGAAGTTTGGTGTCTAAAATGTAATGAGGAAGGTCACAATAAGGACTAGTGTCCTGTCTATCCTGATTATTTGGCTGGCAGAGGTCCCAATCCTTTGAATTTGGAGCCTAGTGCTAGACCAAGTACCAAACCGAGCGTATGGTGTAGTATTTGTTGAGTTACAGGCCATCACCTGACTTATCACTGTTATTTGTTACAGAAATATGTGCAGTCACCAAGGCAATTATATTGTAACTTATGTCAATCAGTAGGACATGACAAGAAGAATTGTCACGGCTCTAATTTGATGATGGATCGAACTTCGACATATAGGATGCAAGATGATGGCAGTGCGCAGGAAGATCATGGTTAACCTGTGGCCCATGGAGGATTTCAAGGTCGAGGACATGGTCGAGGGGGAGGCATTGGACAAAGTCAGGGTCATATAATATGTTATAACTATGGTGAAGCTTGACATTTTGCATGGGATTGTCAGAACCCCACTCACCCTTCCTGTCAGTATTGTAGATAGTTTGACCACGTGATAGAGGATTTCCCTGTTTTAATGTCTAAGAGGTAGGACAAGAAGAATCAACAACTTGCGCAAAATTTACAAATGATGAGATTCAGACCGCATGAAGATGCTCTAAGATTTAATATTGTGACACGAAGTGGTGCAGCTACAAGAGAATATAGAGCAAAGGGCAATAATCCTGTGGAAGATACATGGGTTAGGAAGGAAGGAGAGAAGATTACTAGGTTCGATCTGCAGAAGGAGAAGGAAAGTTTTATAGAGGTGACGAAGAGTTTCATGGACCTAGGAGCTTCGACATCAAGGACACAGATGCAACTAGTACCAAGGAAGAACACTCCGGAAGTAGTTACTGCGATAAGGAACCCTGATTCGACCGTTTCGAAGTCCTTTCTGCAGACATGTATGAAGTTTCTAAGGGACAAGAAAGCAGTGGAAGGGTTGCAAGAACTATTTAACAACTACGCCAATAAAGAGAATCCACAGCCTAAACATTGCGCAGTAAACAAGTTCAACAAAAATAAGAAAAGAATTGGCCGAGAAATGTGATTAATTGCGCAGATTGGTGAATTTGAAATTGATCAAGTAATTCTGGACTTCGGATCGGATGCGAATGCATCACCGAAGCAGACTTGCGAGCGGATAGGGAAACCAAAGCTGTAATGGCCACCAATTCAAATACACATGGCCAATCAGCAAAAGATTATCCTGATGGGTCGATTGTAGGCCATTGTTGTAGACATTGAAGGAGCAAGTGTGATGGCGGATTTTAAAGTCATTGATATTGTGGATGACAGTAATATGTATCCGGATTTACTTAGAATCAATTGGGCTTTTGATATGGACGCCATAATTAGTCTAAAATGGAGAAGTGTGGTATTTGAAATGAATGGTACCAGGGTTGTTGTTCCTTTAGATCCCTCTAAAGGAGCGAGATATACAGTACCCATCCATGAAGAATATGGCAATGAAGATATTGACCACCTCTACAAGTTAAATGCGTGAGACGAGGATTGGATCAACCCCGCCGCAGATGGAAGGATAAACTAGGAGAAGGATAGTTCATGTCATTCAGACTTGGATCAAGAATTGGAGAACTAGCAAAACTGGTTACACAAAGTTTCTACTTTGCGTTGTAATAAACTTACAATATCTCTTCGTTGCATATCAACCGAAGTATGTAATTTTCCATATTATGATGGGATAGTGATGTCAGCTTATTTTTGGATGAATTTGAAAGGGATGTACTGGATGAACAATGATTCTAGGCCTTGGATATAGCTCTAAGGGCTACACCTGCGAGCTGGTGGGGCACACATAAGGATAATATAGGAGATTGCAGGGAGTACCAACAGTTGATGAGGCTCAGGTTTGGTCATGCAAACACAAGGATAATAGATAATTATAATGGAAAGGATGACCCTCGAGATCATTTTTCTCGTTGGACTAAGGAATGGGGTGAAGAACCTCGACCAAAATGGGTACATGTATTTGTTCACACTTTGGATGTGATACCGATGAATTGGTATCTTGAAACGGAGCTGTGCCATAGCACTGCCGATTGGAATGATTTGACAAAAATTTTTATATTGACCTTTAGCTTTGAAGATGGTTTTTAGTGTATAGATGATTCCCTTCAAGAAATTAGAGCAACAATTTTCTAAACACCTAATGAGCCAACAACTTGGGTATAGGCCCACTGGAACGCACAATTGCAACACGCACTGGAATGCTATAATATGACTATTGAGGAGGGTGAGGAAGATCTGCACAACATTAATATTCATAAGTTAGAAGGACAATGTGAAGTGGTAGCACCAAATGTTGAAATACCTTATGTAACACAACCTGTTAAGACAAAGAAGGTCAATATAGGCTTGGAGGCGGAGCCCAAGTTCATGCGCATAAGAGATTACTGGGATGAGGATACAATAGGAAAGGTCGCTAAATTATTGCATGAGTATCAAGAGCTAGTTTCAACTAAATTCACGGAGTTCAAAGGAATTGTGGGTGACATGGGCATCATGAAAATCAATTTGAAGCTAAATGTGAAGACTGTAAAACAGCGACCGTATAGGTTCAACCCGAAATACAAGGAGAAGGTAAAGGAGGAACTTGAGAAGATGGTCACAGATGTCATAATCAAACATGTAGAATAATCTGAATGGATGAGCCCAATGGTAGTGTAGGAGAAAAAGATTAAGGGAGAAATAAGGATCTATGTTGATTTAAGGTAGCTGAATGACGCATGCGTACATGACCCATTCCCAACACCATTCGCGGATGAAGTTTTGGAAAATTTAGGAGGACAAGGGGCCTACTCCTTTACGTGTTCAGGGTATCATCAGATTAAGATAGCATCGAAAGATAGAAGTAAGACCACTTTTGCTACTGAATGCAGATCCTTTCAATATAGAGTCATGTCGTTTGGGTTGAAGAATGCACCAGTGATATTTTCCAGAGTTGTCTTCGCGGCGTTTAAAGAATTCATTCACAAATTTCTGGAGGTTTACTTTGTTGACTACATGGTCTTTGGACTATTACAAAAACATGTCTCGAGCCTACGCTTGATGTTGGATATCTGCAAGAAGTATCAAATCTCATTGAACCTGAAGAAGTGTATTTTTTGTGTACCTTATGGAGTTTTACTGGGGCATGTCGTTTGTAAGCAGGGGATGATGGTGGACCCTACAAATATCATTGTTATTACCAATTTGGATCTGCTAAAGAACGTGAAGCAGCTACGCACAACTCTTGGACACACTGGATATTATCAAAAATTCATTAAGGCGTGCACACAGATCACTACGCCGATGGAGAAATTACTAAAAAAAGATGCCACCTTTTGTTGGGACGATGAGTGTCAAAAGAGCCTTGACATCTTAAAGGAGAAAATGGTCACTACGCCAATCTTGGTGTTTCTCAATTGGAAGAAGGAGTTCCACGTCCATGTGGATGCGTCATGCATAGCTTTTGGAGTAGTCTTAGCGCAACCAGGAGAGGGGGATCTTGATCATACCATTGCATTTGCAAGTCGGAAATTTTTTAAGGCAGAAAGGAATTATTCCATGACAGAGTGAGAGGGCTTGGCTATGGTGTACGCGCTGCAAAAGTTCAGACATTACTTGTTAGGTGGGCACCATTTTGTGTTGAAATACTTGGTGAGCAAGCTTGTGTTGCGGGGGAAGATTTGTAGCTGGCTCTTGTTGTTCCAATAATATGATTTTGAAGTAATAGTCGTGCCAGGATGACTGAATTTTGGGCCAGATCATATGTCTAGGATTGAGACCAATGAATAATTGACCAACATTGAAGAAGGATTGTCATATGTTCAGCTCTTCACAGTAAGGGTTACTGATGAGTATTTTGCAAATATTATTTACTTTTTGACTGCCAAAGTAGCCCCTGCGGAGTATGCAATGCAGCAAAAGAAAGAACTAGTAGTCTAAGCTATGGATTTTTCTCTGATTGTTGGGAATTTGTATAAAATGGGCCCTGATGAGATATTGCGCAGATTTGTCCCTGAGCATGAAAGACAAAATATTTTGGTAGAATCACATGGTGGCATCGCGAGAGGACACTACACAGGAAAATCCACCACGCAGAATATTTTGAGAGCGGGACTATGGTGGTCCATGGTGCACAAGGATTCTAAAGACTATTGTAGTGCTTGCAATGTTTGCCAGAGGATCAGAAGACCATCAAGAAGAGATGAATTTCAACTGAATCCACAAGTTACTTTACATGCTTTTGATAAGTGGGCGATTCATTTTGTTGGGCCGATAAATCCATCAGGCAAGAAGATTGGTGCATGATACATTATTACTGTGACAAACTATCTAACCAGGTGGGTTGAGGCACAACTGGTAAATGATTGTAGTGCAGACATTGTTGCGCACTTCATCTTTGAGTATATATTGGCGAGGTTTGGGTGCCTAAAGATCCTGATGAGCGACAGAGGATTGCACTTCCTAAACAACACTATTGAAGCACTAATGGAGGAGTTTCAGGTACATCTTCAGAAAAGCACACCTTATCATCCTCAGGTGAATGACATGGTTGAGGCTCTCAACAAAATTTTGGAGAACGCCCAGGCTAAAGTGTGCAACATCAACAAGAATTATTTGGATGTGCGCATACCAATAGTTTTACGGGCATACAGGACTACTTGTAAGAAGTTGACAGGGAAAACTTAGTTTAGGCTGGTGTATGGACATGAAGTTGTAATGTCGATGGACTATATAGTACCAAGTATTAGAATTGCAACAGTCACAAATATGGTGGGAAATAATATTATGGAAGAAATATTGGAACAACTTCTCACGTTAGAAGAAGAGCGCTTTCTTAAAGAATTTCACCAACAAGTACAGAAAGCTCGGGAACAGGCATGGCATGATCAACATATTAAGCAACAATCTTTTAAGAATGGAGACTTGATTTTATTGTAGGATAGTAAGTTCACGCAATTCCCTGATAAGTTCAAGATGCATTGGATAGGATCATACATTATCAAGGATATCTCAGAAGGTGCCACAGTTTAGCTCACAAAACTGAATGGAGAATTATTTGTTGGGCGAGTAAATGGGAGTAGCTTGAAGCTCTATAGGGATGATTTCATCCCCAGGGCTATGCGGCGACTATATGAATGTAGGACAATCTTAGTGCTACAGGCAGTTAGAAGGAAGCATGAGACTCTAAAGTACTCTGCCAACGAAGGACTTTGTCGAAGAAGGAGGGTTGTGCGGTATTGAGGAGGATGTCCCAGGTGGAGGAAGTTGCGGCAAAGAAGGGGTAACTACACTCCATGGAAGGCTCTAATGTAGTTAATCCAGAATATGACTGTTGGGGTTGCTATAGTTGATTTGACAGGGAACTTTCCATTAAAAGGAATGGGGGGAACACATTTAAGGAGCAGATATGGGCAAATCTACCACCAAATTCGCATTTATGAGGAGGATCTGAAGGAGATCGAGGAGTTTGAATTTGAAAAAGGTTATAAATATGGCACCTCACCCCACATTCAAATACTTTTCTTGTTGATAATTCAAAGTGTGATTTTTCATCTAAGTGTGAGTTGAGAATTCTACTGCATGTCTGGTTGAAGTTGGGAGGAGATTGAGCAAGAGTTTCTTAGGAAAGGGCTAGGATCCATTATGACTACTACACCGCCAATGCATGCCACCACACCAATATCACCGAGGAAAAAACATACTACTACCGCAACAGTAGCATCCAAGAAGCCCGCCGCCACAGTAGCAGCCAAGAAGCCCGCCACAGTAGTAGTAGTGAAGAAGTAGAAGAAGCCACAAAAGCCTCCAATTAGGCAATCACCACGAAAAATCCCCATGGAACAACAGTCTAAGGAGAGAATGGATGAGTTGAAGCAACAGATGGAGCCCTAAGATTTGGATGAGGAAGAAGTGGTCGACGGAATAGAGGATATTAGTGCAGACGAGGTGGAACCAATCTAGGTTTCCACCCTATATGCGACCATAGAATCCAACCTAAAAGGTGACCAAGGACCCAGATGCCATAAAATTTAAGGTCTTTACACACCTATTACTAGAGGATGTACCGATTAAGGGAGACTTTCTAGCAAGGGTACCACAACTGCGCATGGAGGATTGGGATCTAAATGATCGAAGCAAGTATCCCCAATTCGAGCCTAGAAAGTATGTGAAAGTCGTTTACTATGAGGAAGCTGGAGTGACAAGGGTTGATTTGATGAAATGGGCGGCAAGAATTCAACATGTTGGGTTGTTGAATATGCTCTATGTTTTGCACTTTGGGCGCACCAACATAAATACAATATGTGTGCGCCAACTGTTAGTATCAGTGCATGATGGGTGTCTGTGGCTCGGCACGTAAATCCCAATTGATGATATGTTAATTCAAAGGATTATTGCGCTGCCTGACCAAGGAGCAAACCCCCCCAATGCATTTGTCAGGAAGTCTCAGGAGAAAAATCTGGCTGATCAGATGAAGAATGACTTTGTCTTAGTCAAGGAATCCCATGGATTTGCCATTAACTCCATTAATGATGAAGTTGTGCATTTTGTTGCACACATTATGGCTAGTAAGATAATGAGGAAGTGTCAAGCGGATGAAGTGTCAGCCCTAGTTGTATCCTTGGATGCGTAGTGCAACAAGGGGGTCCATTTTAATTGGGCAGGGTATTTATGTGACGAGTTTTTGGAGGAATGTCACAAAGCGCAAGAAGACGGGAAGTAATTCCACTATGCGTGGTTATTTCTCTTAATTGCACTAACAACATGGAGAAGATTGGACGAGTCATATTTCCCCACTGTGGACCCTGACATGTGCGAGGCTACGAGGTATGCCTTGTTGTGGGCATCTAAGGAACCAACCCGAGTTATAGGGAACAAATTGTTTTGGGTCTTCTTTGATATGGATCTATGCACGGTGATCAGCCAAAAGCCGTTACTATCACCGAGTTTGTTTCAGGAATATCATAGCATTGTCTACTTTAAAGTATATTTTCACCATGTGTATATCCACGCGAAGAAAGATTTGGAGGTAGTCTGGTATGAGCTACCATTCTTAGTTACTGAGGAGGACATCCTGCTCATAATAAGAAAGTGGTCTAGTAATTGGCTCACTCCCACTGTATAGGATCCAAAGCAGGCAAGCACAAGTAAGACAAAGCAATCCATGGGAGGTGTGTTGACCAAAAAGCCAACGACAAAGGAGAAGGTGCCTTAGAAGGTCCCATTTGACCTTGAGAAGAACACTGCGCAAGAACCAGAGCTCGAAGTTGAACAAGAGAAACCAGCCACTGATGAGGGGATCATGGTGGTGACAACTCTATTTTAGATACGGAGGACATTGATCCCCCCTTTATAGTGAAAAGACAGAAGAAGCAAAGTGCTGGAGGCACGTAGAAGAAGCATAAGTCCAACAAATTCATTGGCGTAGAGCTAATGGTCCTTACTGAAGGGGACATCGATGAGATAGGAGACACAGTCTGGGTTGTGATGGAGGACTTCTAGGGAAACATTGAGGACCAATACAAAGCAGTGTTGATAGAGGTCCAGTAGGGCCTCAAGAAGCTGGAAGTTCAGGTGAGCGCAGTTCAAGCCAGCGTGAGTCAGGTGAGCGTGGGTCAAGCGAGCGTGCCAAAATTTAGTACCACTACATAAATCACATCTGAGCTCTGCGTAGTGCAACTACCAAGGGGTTCTCTCCATTTTGAGATAGTCAAAGACTAGGAGCGCGTGCAATACTGGAAGAATCTATGTCTCAACCTTGCAGCGTTCCCCATTCAAGCATTGTACGATTTACACTAGGGAGTCTATGACGAACTGAAGATACAGGAGCAACGAGATCTGTTGGTCATAAAATAAGTGAAAACGACAACCAACAGATGTTCGAAGAAAATAATAAAGCGATGTAAGATCGCGACGAGGTAGTTATGTGCAACCAGCCACTGGAAGAGGTTATATCCCATGTTTGCAGTGAGCTTCCAAAGCTCCAGATCTCGGCAAAGACAACCTCAGTATAAAAGCTTCAGAAGATGGCAACAATGGTCAAGGAGTCAAAAGCAGAGGTGGGAAAAGTAAAATTTGAGCTACAGATACAGATTACAAAACTCCAAATGAATTTGCAGCCTACAACATCACCTGGAATTCAAGAGCAGTGCGAAGTTGCAATAAAAATTGATATGGAAAAGATAGCCACTACAGTCAAGTATTGTAGTCAACTATTTGAGGATACAATGGAAATATGGGCCTCGATGCAGGGGGGACGCACATGTGTAGAAGATCGAGGTAGAAATCAGAGACAAACAACTAGCTCTTGATGAGTTCAAAGCCACGACGTGGACCTTAGCACCTGCGCAACGAATTTCCTGTCTTCAAGAAGGAACACTTCTGCAAGGAAAAATTAATGAGCTACAGTGAAAAACACAAATAATGTCTATGCGGACACAACCTTGGGCAAAGGAGGCATGCTAGCTCTCGCAAACAATGGATAGCAAATTAAAGAGAATGCAATAGACACAGAGAACAATCGGTCTAGCAACAGCAGGGCCGACAACAGAGAAGCTCATAGAAGTTCAACAGGCCACAACGCAATGAAAAGAGGCACTTCATCCATTGAAGTTTACATACAGCGACCTCAAAGCAAATATCGAGGACACACTAGCTGAGTGACTCGAGGACGAGTCACATCTTTGTGTTGGGGGCATGTTGGGTAGGGGTCCCCTAGATCCAAGTTTTGTCTAAGTATGTAAAGTCTCTGCGTTTTGAGGAGTGGAGCACAATTAGCATAGAGTTCTAAGAGTCAAAGGGGATTTAGGGCAGGTCAAAGCCCTTTATCTTGTAAAGGGATGGGATTATTTAGAATATTTTGAGCTCTACCCCTGGTTTACGAGCCATGGTATTGTAAGGGCAAAGAATATATAAAGGGATGTCTTGGCAAGGCTAAGGCAGTGATAAATGTAATGTTGTGAACCTGTTTTAATATATTTCTTTATTCAGGCGAATGGGAAGGCTCCTACAACTGTGTGTGCAGGCCCCTGTAGCTATATGTGCAAGGTCGAAAAGATTGTATCTATGAAGACTTGAGCCAATAAAGAAGAATTTGAGACAGATTTGTATATTTTTATATGTTCACTTAGTTTCTGTTTTTTTCGTGACTATGGTTTTCTTTTGTATATTCCTTCTGTATTTGCATCGTGAAGGTTCAACTACTATTTTATATGATGAATAATGCATGTTAGACTAGTTACGCGCAACTCGCAAGTTTGTTAAGTAGAAAATTGCTCTAAGACTGTAACAATAAGGTTAATAGATTCACGAAGGTTAGATTAAGCCCTGATCTGAAGAAACCTTACAACCACACTGCATAGTCCCTTTGGATGTGGAAACCTGGTTCTAGCATCCCCCAGTATCACCTCGGGTGAGACTGCGATTTGCACAAGTAGGTCATTGCCGAAAGGGCCGATGGTATAGGGTTTTGTTGGTTACCGTAGCTAACTCTAACCTAGGTCTAAGCCCCTCAAGCCAACATGTATTCATCTCTATTATTTGATTAATGCAATACAAATAAGAAGGGGTTTTGAGCAGTTTCTTTCCCCTAGATAAATTTATGTGCATGTGTGATGTTTCCATTTGCATGTCTATGATTTGTGTTGTAGATCATGAATTGAATTCCGCAAAGTAGTAGAGTAGCTTCAAGTCTTGTGATTTAGTAAATTTCATGAGAAATTTTGAATCTATAGTCTAATTTCTACAAATCGGGAAAGATTGCCCCTAATCCAAGTATAAGGGGCACTTTTTATGATAATTCTAATCTTTTCCTTGGAGGAAAGATTAGGAGGAAATATGCAAGAAACTAAGAATTTTTCTATGTAAAAGAACCAAGGAGATAGAAATGAAATAGTGGAGAGGTTCTCATCCGAGAGTTTATCATATATCATCTCTTCATTCTCTACAAACAATGTTAGTCTAGAACAAAAATCTGCAACTGCAATTTCATTTCCTTGCTTGTCAACAATTGTTAGATAAAATTGATTTACCAACAACCACCATCTAATGCTCCTAGCATTTAAATCAGGTTTGTTCATTAAATACTTAATGGTTGCATGGTTAGTATGTACAACATATTGATACCCTGTGATGTAATGTCTAAACTTGTTCAAGGAGTGTACACCAAATAAGAGCTATTTTTCAATAACAATGTAATTGAGTTTAAATTTTGATATATTCTTACTAATAAAATATATGGCATAGGGAAACTTATGTTCCATTTGTCCCATTGTTTCTCCCACAACGTTATCAAATGCATCTATGTGGATTTGGAAGGGCAAGTGTTGGAGGGAGAAGTTTCCTAAGGTAAGGGATTGAAAACCTCAAGAGAGCAAAACAAGATAATCAACAAAGAGCAGTCAAACAAGCATGGCAAACATATTAATTACTAAACATGGATTTGGAAATGTACCCGAAGGTCCTACGTTTGATGATGTTCCTGTAGGATCCGAACCCTCTACTTCCTCCAGAATGAGCAAACCTGCAAGTCAATTCACAGAAGCATATACATAATAGATAATTCAATGTGCATACATAAACAATATTTTTTATCATCATATATAAGCATATTAATTACTATTCATGAGACAATAACATATCAGGAACAAGACATGATCTTCTTTATTGATTAACAACAATAGGTATAGGAAAGGTACAACCTGATCCAAGACAAAGGCACTGGCGAAGCCTTCCTCTGGATCCGTCCATCTCAAGCCACAGAGACAACCTATCTAACAAGCATAAGGATATTCTATAAAGATGATGAACATCTCTGCAAAGGAAACCAGGGTTCCTAGAGAATGGGAGTACAAGAGGCATGGGAAAAACATACTTGATCTGGGAGAAATATGGATATAATTTCATTAGGCCTTCTCTTCTGTTTATTAGGAATACCCGAGGGGTGTATATATGCCACCTTAAATTAGTTAATTCAGTTGTGGCACAGGTTCCTATAGCTGGGCTCTCAGTAAAACTCGTGAACCCCGCCTAAAAAGTAACATTTTATTTTATTTTTTCATATTTTAAAAGGTATGCGTGGGTGCAGTGTTATAGGACCCACATATGCACGTGATTTAGTGTGGGAAGAGTTGCGTATGGAATTTGAAATATTATTTTTTACAAGTATATTCTATAAAGATGATGAACATCTCTCCAAAGGAAACCAAGGCTTCCTAGAGAATGGGAGTGCAGGAGGCATGGGAAAAACATACTTGATCTGGGAGAAAAATGGGTATAATGTCGATAGGCCTTCTCTTGTGTTGATTAAGAATACCCAAGGGGTGTATATATACCACCTGAAATGAGTTAATTCAGTTGTGCGATGGGTTCCTATAGTTGGACTCTCGGTAAAACCTGTGAACCCTGCCTAAAAAATAACATTTTATTTTATTTTTTCATATTTTAAAAGGTATGTGCGGGTGCAGTGTTATAGGACCCACATATGCACGTGATTTAGTGTGCGTAGAGTCGCATATGGAATTTGAAATATTATTTTTTAATATAAGATGAAATATTTATGAAAAATGGATTGCCCAGGGCCATAAAAGAGCATCAAGTCTAAAAGAGTGCTAAATGATGCTATAACAAATTCCCCTTAATATATGAAGTTAGAAGGGGTACATGATGGCCGAAATATATTAAGTATAGAGAGAGGAGTCATTCGAGAACTGGGAGAATATCACCAAATTCCAGGTCATTGAATACCTATCAAAGGAGTCAAAAAGAAAACTCATGTCTGAGGCAGGCATACCCATACCCATGCTCAGAACTAATAAATCATGTATGTTGATCAAGTATAAAGTGGTTCCAGAATGTATATATAAGTGAACAGAAGGAGTTGTAGAATACGTAATGGATCATCAGATCATAGCCGTGAAGGAACACAATAGAGCTATGTCTCAATATCACATACATAAGAATATTCGATCAATGATGATATATGATTGTCTGATCAATGATGTTGCATCATTGATCCTCATAAAATTACCAAGTCATATAGGTGGAATAGTGGTACTGTATAAACTCGGGTGCCAACATATAATATGTTGTTGTGAAGGACTGCAACATATAAAGGTGGGAGGTGTCACTGGCAGAAAACTGAATGAGTTGTCAAGTGAACCAAGATACTGACACATCCCGAGGTCTTCACCAACCACAAATGGTACATTTCTACACTATGGGAATAAATGAGATGAAGTCGTCCATGTGAGAAATCATTTGATTACCAGTCATTGATGTATACCATTAACAAACATGAGACAACTCACCAATAATGATAATGAGCGTCAAGGTACCCCAGTACAATCTAACAAGTGTGAATAAATGTGTTGAAGTCAGACACTTGAAAGAATCTTTCAATCAACAGACATTGATGTATTCTCACTATCGATAGTGAAGGAGCCTGCCACTTATGACTGCAAACCCTACAGTACTGAAAAAAGGACTCTAGATCTTGTTCCCAAAGCAGTGAGTTGAAGTCGATGTGAAAATACCTGCTAGAAGGAAGGAATTAAGGCATCCCACATCAACCAACGCAACTGTAACTCGTAGGCCAATCATTTGGAAGAACTCAGATGAAGAGAGATGAAGCAACCATTCTGAAGTACATTTCCAGCATACACAAGATGTGGTTAGCCCACGAAAAAAATCCTCTGAACCAACCAATAATGAAAGGTGACATAGAGGTGAGGAATCCACCAATAGGGTCAAATGGAAACCAAGGTATTCAATGAATCAAAATGTATGATAATGTAAGATGACGCCGAACATAAGGGAAGCTACTCATTCAAAGGCCCATAATATTGATCGATGTTGAGCACAAGGTCACCTATCAATGATGTAAATAGTGTCAGGGTGCAACTCTAGGTCTACTCTAAGAGAAATTTTTTGGAGTTGATAAGAGCAAACCATCCTGTAAGAATTCAATGGGGACCTTCTTAACCAGCACAAGTGAAGGACCATGTAGATGATGTGATACTAAGAATAACTTTATATACCAGCAACAGAAATGAGTCAAGAGACACCGTAGAATGGTCACAATAGGTTTACTGCCCTTGAATCAAAACCATGAGTTGATATGACTTTATGGCAACATAAAATAACTTTGTATAAGTTTGCAACGTAGGAGGCATTAACAAACTCTCCATATGATTGGAAGAGATAACCAACCGGAGGAGGACTGACTCAAGAACAAGGTTATGGCTTCCCTAAATCTGGACTAAGTGCCATCTCGATTGAGGAAAGACTCATTTTAAGTGATTTTTTCAAGGGAAACATGACTGACTCTTGCTGCCATCAAATGATGAAGAAATTGTCTCGTTCCCGCTCTTTTTGGAAAATTTGATTTTTTTTTTAGTCTTTTTCATATTTAAAGCCTCAAAAAGAATAAAATAATGCATATGGTATAGTGGAGAGAATGAGTGTCAAGGGAAAGTGCACTAGTTGCTGGGACTGGAACAATCTTATGCTCAATGCAAGGTGGTGGATGTTGGTCATTGACACTCAGGGGATGTTCTCTCCATGGAAAAAATAGGTGCCAAGTCGCAAATTCTATTGAATGCATGGTTTTTACTTGTAAAAATTCATGGTCAAAAGTGTCTTATACACGAGTCCAAATGAAGTTGGCTTAAGGACAAAAAGAGGTACAAACGGTCAAAATGCAATCTAGTAGTACAACTTAACACATGGGAGCCTCTAGTGTATAAGGCCAAAAAACAGCGAATAAGAAGAATGAAGCTCCAATGCAAAGTTGGGGCGAGACTAAAGAGGACTCCTGAACCTACACAATACTTGAAAGATGGGCGAAATATGCTAGTGAGGATCTAACTAGGAAGCCCATGGAAAGCCTATGGAAGGAAAATCTCTACCACTATGTTACGATTTTATGAGTCGACGAGTGAGAGGGGTTAAAAAATTACAACATAATGGGGTCGATCCTATGGATAAATATCACAATATGAGATCTAGATGCATAATACAATGGAAAAGTGATATGTATTAACCTATATGCCAATTTAGAAAAAAATAAATGCCACGATAGGTCAGTGATCTTGGAGTCGAAGAGATGGAAAAAAATAGGACAAAGTAATGAAAATTCTTCAACAACTTGAAAAAGTCCTTTCCCAACACTTCAAGCAAAAGGTCAAAAGTTCATGGAATAAAATAATAAAAATTTTAAAAATCAACTTTAGGAAAGTTGGTTTTTAATTTTTGGTATAAAAAGAGTTTTGAACTCACCCCATTTTATCTTTACCATTCAAGTGTTTAGGAGAGGCCTCGTGGAGCAAATTTGAGAAAATCAATCTAGTCAAATCCACCAACAAACTCAGTAAACACAGACTCCAAGTAATTCACAACCTTAAACTTGTCCATTTGACCAAGAATTTTGATAGATTAATCTCAATTTGTCAAGGAATTTTATGTTTTCAAAAACCATTCTGCGTGTACGAGGGTTGGGAATTTTAAAAGCCACATATAGAAATCCATATGCGCGAGTTCATTAAGGAAAATTTGCGTATGTACGCAATTGTCTCTTATAAAAGTCATGTACACGCAAAGTAAAAATGAAAAACAAGATTTCTAAAAGATGAAAACCTTTTATTTTCTAGGATGTCAATAATTTAGAGAGAGAAAGAGAGCACAATGAAGTTGATAATCAAGTAATGAATGATAAAGAGCGATTGGATGGATTAAAAAAATGCAGATTTCTCAAATTCTTCATGATGCCCAACATGAGAATTGAGAGTCGGTTGTTGGAAATTTTGGTTCATTACTGGGACCCAGAGCAAGAAAAATTCATCATAGATGATATGCCTTTATAGATCGAAGAAGAGGACATCCACTTCATAACATGATTTTCCCATAGGGGAGAAGCAGTATATATGAAAGGGAAGACCCATGGAGGCCTCGATAATATGGTTGTTACATTGTCATTATTAATTTACCATCTGAAGCAATATCTTACGATATTTAATCATTAGTGGTTTATTTGGATTCGCATTTGGTTGTGTCTCAATTAAATAATGTTTATTGTGTGAGGGATCCTTCATTACATCGTCAATTTTTTAGAGTGAGGTTATTACAAAGATCATTTAATTTTATTACTTTCATTCATATTCCACGATCAGATAATGCATTTCCTGATTCTATAGCTAACCAAGCATTGGATTGGCATATTAATCATTCATCACATTAAATCAAAATATAAAAAATCATTTGTATATTTGATCAAATCACTGTGAAATATTTGTATATAGATAGATATAATATGTCAAAATGTTACAAAATGTCAAAAAATGACCTACAAAATTAGGGCTTAAGCCCGGTCATTTAGCATTCCTATAGACTTGATCCTCTTTTATCGCATTGGGAAGTCCCTTTCTCCATACATATTTGATCTTATATAAAAATTAATATTTCAAATTCCACACGTGACTCTGCCCAATTTATACCCATAATAATTGGTGTAGTGGTAAACTTATCCTTCATCTCTTCAAATTTTTTTGGCAGTTATCTTTCCAATAAAAATACGAATTTTTGGTTAACAATCCAAACAAAGGTGAAGTCATCTTACTGAAATCCTTGATGAATCTCCTATAATATCCAACCAGTGCTAAGAAAATCCTAACATCACTTTGTTTCTGAGGGACAATGACCCTTTGATAACAATGATCTTGTTAGGGTCAACTTGGATCCCTTCCTTAGATAGGAAGTGATCTAGGACAATCCCTACATTCATCAAAAATTAAAACTTTTTTGGACTTAGTGAGAGATTCATTTCAACGCACTTCTTTAAAACTTTACATAGGTTGGAGAGAGCTTCCTGAAAATAGTTCCCATAAAGAGTGAATTCATCCATATATATTTAAACTAAATCATGAACAAGATCAACAAAAATACTTAACGTTTCCCTTTAGAAGGTAGTAGGGGCATTACACAAGCATAATGGAAGGACCCTTTAGGGAAAGGTCCCCCGTGGACTTATGAAGGTGGTATTATTCTAATCCTCAAGGTTGATCTAGATATGATTATATCCAATGAAACCATCCAAGAATGAAAAGAACTTCTTCCTTGAAAGACCATCCCAAACTTGATCAATGAAAGGCAAGGGAAAATTATCTTTCTTTGTAGCCTTGTTAAGTTCCCTGTAGTCAACTCAAATTCTCCATTTCCTATTCTTCTTGGGTAATATAACAAGAGGATACACCCACTCACCATCTGAAATAGGATAAATGAATCTTGCATCCAATTGTGAAATTTCCTTAAATTGCAGTAATTGGAATTTATTCTTCTAAATCGTTAGTAGTTTATTAATTTTCTAACTAATATCAAATAAATCACACTGTAAATCTTCACAAATAAATTATGTGGAAGCTAAAAATGTTGGTACTGAGAAAATATATGTGCACACACAATAAAAATTACACAAATATTTTTGGACAATAGCCCTTGGAAAACCCCAAAGGGAAAACTGGTGCTACAGATGAGAGTTTATTTTTATTATTATGCAACAACAAAATCTGAGTATAAAAATATGGATTCCAAACTGGCAATGCTTCGAAGAATCTATAGGAAAAATGTTTTGGAGAAATTTTCTCCCTTCTGCAAATAACCTTGACCTCCCTTTGATCTACTTCAACCTCACTAAGAAATTCGGCCTCCAGGAATTCATACGACCTCGCTTGGGAAAATTGCATGACCTGCTAACTGGCTCTAAATGAGTCGTCCCGCCTCCCTCTATCATTGGAAAAAATCATTTTGCCTTCTGAATGATCTTTTCGACCTCTAACAACTGAAATGATCTCTCTCCTGGCACTTGCACTAGGGTTTTTGGTTGCTCGCACTGCCTATTTGACCTCTCTGCAAAAATATTTCGACCTCCCTACTACAGCTTCTTCAATGCTGGAAATCTCTTCCGTAAATCTTTATGTTGTTCCCTCAATCGCAAACGCTTCTCCTTCTCTAGCTCAAATTTCTCTTCCTTTGAATCTTTGCAACTGGACAGCTTGATACACCCAAGGAACTCACTCTCCCTATGTCTCTAATATGTTAATCTCCATCCCCATCAATCTCTTGTTGGATCACCAACAACCACAATTAAATCGTTATCAATGGTTGATCATATTAGACTCAATCTTTGTGAGTCTCTAGAGCTTTCTCGGTCCTTCTCAATTAATTGTTGCTAATTAATCAATTTTCCTAAGTTAGACTCAAACATTTTTATTTATAAATAAATTAACTTAATTGAGTTGTCTCAAGTGTCTTCTCCTGAAACCTTTTCTGGGTTTTGGATATCTTGAGTTCTTTATTGTTTCTGACATAAGTAGATACTAGAGATAAGGATCAAAGAAGGACTGCAAACTCCTTCAATCCATGCCCATCCAACAGGATTCATTCTAGCCTTCCATACACCAAATTTAGAGGCTCTATCAAGTCTATCCTAATCTCTAAGAACTGTTGTGGCAGTCCCTACGAAAACTCAAAAAATAGAAAATTAACCAAGGAACTTCCTCTCTTTCCTGTGGCCCTACTGCTGCTACTCGCACTCCCTTAAGAATGCATAGATCTACTCCTATTTTCCTTTGTATGTCCTTCTCCAGTACTCACACTGCTTTCAACACTTGAACTGGGAAACTCACTCAACCTTATGGAATTCCTTCAGAATTTGGCACATGATCTACTACTCCTAAAGATCGCTTTGGATGGTTGGAAAAACTGTTACGACCTATTGCAATTAGAAATGTCAGATCTCCTCCTGAAAAATGGATTTTGAAACCCTCTGAGAACTTCTATAAATTCCTCTTTCTCAATGTGCTTTTCTTTTCCACCCAACATTGATCTATTGCTGCAAAACACGTTGCGAATCAGTTGTGCCCAGATCTTCTCAATGAAATCATTTATCTACTCATCAGAACCCTCTATCTAGAAAATCCACAACCTGCATGTATCTGCCACTGAGGTTAATTGAATTTTCCTCTTGTCTGGAACTGGAAATCAAACCCATTACCTCTACAATTCAAACTTCCTATTGGCCTGTGAAAATCTAATAAATTTGTGCTCGGAAGTCCCTCTCAACCTGCAAAATCTCTCCTTCTTGCTATTGAGCCTTTGTTATGATCTTCAATGCTCTGATACCATGTGAAATTCCTTAAATTGCAGTAACTAGAATTTGCTCTTCTAACAAGTTAGAAGTTTATTATTTTTCTAATTAATATCGAATAAATCACATTGAAATGAATCTTCACAAATAAATTCCATGGAAACTAAAAATGTTGGAACTAAGAAAAGAGATGCACACACAAAATAAAAACCTCGAAGGTAAAGCCAATGCAACAAATGAGGTATTATTTTTATTATTACGCAACAAACAAAATCTAAGCAAACTAGCAATCCTCTAAGAGAATCTACTAGAAAAATAATTTGGATAAATTTTCTCCCTTCTGCAAATAACCTTGGCCTCCCTTTGACCTGCTCGAACCCCACTGAGAAACTCAACCTCTAGGAATTCACATTTATTGGCCTAGGAAAATGTCACTTTAGTTTTACTTTGCTTGGTCATACGACTTTGTTAAAAGCATATAATAAATCATCCGATAGTACTAGTTTTTCTTCATAAAAAGGTTTACGTGGGTTATCCAGAAAGCTCCACTATGTAATTATGTTTTCCAGTCATGAGGAATATTCATGACCAGTTTCTTCATGGGCCTTAACTGGTTAAAAGACATCCACTTTGTAGATAATATACTTTCCATAGGATTGATGGTAATCTTGTAATAGGAAAAAGATTCTTTAGTCACGAGACTCGAAGCACTTCTTCGACTTTTGGTGGATATTGAACCACATCTCCGTGATTGATAGAATCTAGATCATTAGTACTCCTTATCTTGCATTCAATGATCATTTGAACGGTAAATTAGTGGATGGATTGGATCATCTAGTGACTCACATCACATTGCAATTTTTCTTTCTTTAATTAGCTATCCAATTTGGTATCTAAGGACAGATATATTCTTAGCAATAAGCTACAACAATCGGATTCTTGACAGCAGAATAATGTTAGTATAACTTAAAGTCTGGTGCATACATTAGTTCCTCATTGCTTTCTCATGCAGATTCTTTGGTTCTTTGTTGACATTAATATCTCATTATATGGTATAACTACTCACCACTGGTTCACGTTACAAACACAGTTTAAATAGCACTTACCTTTAGTGATCATTTTTCACCTGCATCTATGGTTCAGGCTGATCTAAAAACACAAAAATAACATTCTGTGAATGTTGATCATATTATTCACTAATTATTTGATTGATTACTGCCCTTTAACAATAGCAGTTGCTTGGCATTTCTCTGGTCCATTATTGCAAGAATACAACTCTATCAATATGATCTTCTAGTAAATTTAATTTTGCATTGCAATTGCCATTCAAATTACATGTATCGGCTCATTTACTACTCATATCATATTGAACATCATCAAGCTACATGATGGTATATTTAGTCTCAGTGGCAAAGCATACAAATTTGGATTAAAGTTCAGATGTTGAGTATAATGTTCCATGACGTTCGTAATGGTTAAAGTTGTCTAAAGAGGAATGGGAAGAAGAAACTTGCAATTTTTGGTAACTAATGATAGTTCACGTGATTATGGTCAGCTTGGATCAAATATTTAAGATCATAAAGAAGAAATATCACAACAAAGATAATAAATTAGTAAGAAGAAACAACCTATTTTGAAGCATAAAAGAAGAGTATTGTGGTATTTTGGAACATAATGGAAGAATTTGGTAACTTGGTAAGGATGATGCACCTAAAGAAGAAATATTGGCAATCAACCAATGAAGTTGAATAATTATGGTAATAATTTTACGGAACTTGGACGATATGATAAAATGATGGGAAAGGATAAGTGTGTACATGACAACATCTATAACAATTTTCCCTCTAATGGGAGAGCCACATTGTAAAGTTTTCCATAGGTGACTCACTATATGAATGTATTATGGACAACAAGACGTATGGTCAGGTAATTTTATTATGTGGATAAGCGGATTACATATATCTTGTTGAAGTTATTTTTCAGGTATTACCCAAGTTGGGAAGAGTAATGTATGAACTTACATGATGACCAAGTAATGATAACTTGGAAGATATAGGAAGGAATGTTTCCCAACTTGAATAATGATACTATTTAATAAGAAAGAGTCTTTTACCCAACTGGAGGAAGGGGTCAATTTATGATTAAGCAATCAACTGGTATCGAACGTGACGAACTCGATGAGATAAGAAAATAATTCTTTGAAGTACTAATTGTTAAATAAGTCAACATTGATCAACAAATCCCTGTGAAAATCAATTAAGCATGATATAGAGTTATATCATGATGGAAATAGTATTTGCAATAGCGATATTGGAATTAGTGAACCAAACTGTAAATGGATGTAAAATCAAGGGATTTTAATTTTTAGATAAGATGATTTAAATAATGATGGTATCACTAGTAATGAATTTCACCAAAATTTCCTTTGGGAAGGAAGAATATGTGATGAGAGATTAAGTCTCAAGATGATAATTATGAAATTTAACGATGTACTTAGATGATTATACCATTGGTGTAAATGATCAACTACCTAGTAGAAATAAGTCGAAATGATTATTGAAAAGTGATTGACACCTTGATGAGAACATAATGACGATGATATCATGATATCATATGCTTGATGTACATATGGTTCTTATAGTGATAAGGTATCTATACGATAATAGTGATATGCATAGGTATTATGACGTTATGTCAAGGTATATTGACATTTTCATTTACTACCTGATGATAAATATTTCCTGTTCAATACTCATGATGGATATGATATGCATAACGTGGCATAGGAATTATGATGTTATAATATGAGGATTATTGACATGTGGTTCATTTATGTTAACTCATGATATGTCTTGATATAATAATGTGATGGTATAACTGAAGCATGCGATAGTTCCCTACAAATCTATGACATGCGTGAGCATGCAGTTCCTTGCAAGAGTTGGCATGTGGATTATTTCCTATGATACTATGATGGTATGGTTAATGCATTGGATGCATGTTGAGATGTGATGATTCACAGGACTCCACCAATGGGCCGAGAGGGCCGGTTTATTTGATGATCTCGTGCGAGCCCATACGCATGAGGGAGAATAAGTAACACCATATGGGCTGGGGACAAAACTCAATCAACACTACATATGCCTGTGGTTCCTTTGTCTTGTGTATAGCTCTTGATGGGTAGCTCTTGAAGAGCTATGGGACCATCTTGAGGAGGCTAGGTGCCTGATGTTCCAGGCTAGGTGCCTGATGTTCCAGGCTAGGTGCCTGTTGGGATGCCGAATTCTGGAAGGGATGTAAAGGAATTTGATGCCTGGGGCTGTGCGCCTTAGTAGTTGTGGAGGGAGTGGGCCAGCCTGCGAGATGCCCGGGGTCATTGAGTACCAGACCGGATGCCTGCCTTGGGGCAGATGAGGTCACTGGATGCCTGCCTTGGGGCAGATGAGGTCTGAGTCAAGAACGAGCCTTGGGGCCAGCCTTGGACTAGGATACAGACTGGGTCAGGCTTAGCCTGGTGCCGAAAGTGGGAAAATGACAGAGATTCCTTGAGATTTCCCGGGGCGTTGGGGACTTTCAATGCCTACTGGTTATACTAGTTCAGCAGAGGGTGTTGGCAACATGAAGCAAATAAAATAATAAATAATAAATAATA
>APFE030949520.1:50926-68069 GCA_000404065.3 Pinus taeda | reverse complement strand
TAAGCCCAGGTAAGCACTCTTCATAGTTTAAATTTAATGTTAATAAGTTAATTAGATATCTATTTTGGGGTTGTTACATAATACCTTGAACAATTTTCGATTGTAGCAGATGCTGTGTGGAAGTCACAACAGATAGCAGATGATGACTTGAAGAAAGTGTAGCTAGTCACAACATTGCAAGATAGGGTGCTAAGATGGCATATTAAGTATAGTATGGATCATCCAACTGCGACAATGAAGGATATGAAGGATGCGCTAAATAATTAATTCAAGAAAGCTAAGTCGCAAGCCCAGTGAGTAACAAAGGTCAAGGAAATCTAGCAGAAGGTCAATGAGTCTGTGTGGGATTTTGATCAAAGATTGAAATGTCTAATGCAACATGCTAATATGAAGATTACAACTGAACAACATAGGGATTGGTATATTGCTACTCTATTACCTCATTTGATATTTCCATTATTGTAGCAGAACATTGGAATGCAGGTTGAGGCACTAGAGATTGCTATGAAGTTGGAAGCCTCACCTATTCAGGATACGAATTTGGGAGTGCAACAAATTCAGTCAAAGTTGGCTAGCCTGTATATGGAGTTGCAGAGTCTCAAAAAGGGAAAAGAAGCCCAGAGTGAGACCCACACAGAAGTATGGTGTTTGAAATGTAAGGGCCATGGTTAGGACAAGGATCATTGCTCGATGTATTAGAATTATCTAGTTGGGGGAGGTCATGCTCGCCTGAAGCCAGAAAATATCACTGGGATGAGTTTAGGTGTGGTACCTTGGTGTGCTATCTACTAGATCATAGGAAAACATACAATGAACAATTTCCATTTGTTACAGAAGTTTGTGTAGAATCCCTAGCAAATGTTTTGCAATTTCTGTAAGTCTATAGGTTATGATGAATGTAATTTCCGAAGTTATGAATTAATGATGGACATGTTGGGTTCCTATACCAATAGGAGTCATAATTTTTGAATGGTTGAGGTTAAACCTCTAACATGTACATACCTTTGCTTTTTGCAAATGTATTCCATATTGAAAAAATAAAAAATGTAAAGAGGGTATGTCCTAAAAGAAAAATCAAAGGACAAAAAGAATAAAAAAGGTCAAAAAGATGAAAAAATGAACCCCAAGAGAAGAAAAGACCATGAAAGTGTGCAAGTCAAAATTCCACTCCTAGTTACTTTTGACGCAGAATAAATGATTGTGTGTAGCTTGTTACCTTTGCCACAATCCATGATAGTCAAAATGTTTAAACTTGACTATTTCATGCTTTCAATTTTAAGCTTATAGGTAGAGAATAAAATCTGACCAAACAGTGTAATCTTGGCAGATAATTAGATTAGGTAGAGAAAATAAAAGGAGCTCAACTATTTAATTTGAGCACTTGGATGTAATAAGGTTAGACCTAGTTAGATTACTATTGTAAAAGAAAATAAAATGTTTTGATAAGGGTTTTCCAGCTTAAGTGCACCCTAATAAAGAGAAGTAAAAATGGTAGGATGAGTGGGTGGGTAAATAGAAGAAAGGCTGCAGAATTGTGATGATTGTTAGATAAAAGCATATTGATCACCTTCATCATGAAATTTCTAAGTATGGATGAAAATTGGACATGCATCAAGCCCACAAAGTCAAATTGATTAACTTCCCTCACTCATTACACCTTTCACTTAACTAATTTCCAATAAAAAGTCTTAAGTACCCAAAATCTTAAGTCAAAGGGGCTCAGAGCATTTATTTGACTTCTGGAGGGACTAGACCCTCGGCCCAATAACTTATAGGTCCTAAGTAGTAAAAATCCCCTCATAAACATTCACCCCTTTCAATTCACTCATATTCCCAAACAAATCCCTTTTCCTAAGAAAAACATCATTTTCCTAAGGAAAAGTCATTTTCCCCTAATAAATCCCTTTTTCTAAGGATAAAACCTTGTTATCCTAGGAAAAGTGATCGCCCCCATGAAAAAGACCCCTTTTCTCATAAAACCCAAAAATACTTTAAGCGTAAGTATAATGTGTTTATGATAATGACAAATGAATGAAATACATTACACTTTAGTTCTTTTTCATTTTCACGTTAACTTTTAAAGTTATATATATTAATTCCCTAAGGAACTAACCCTTCCTGTATAATTATATAACAAATCCCTATGTAATAATACCCTGCCCCTAAAAAAGTTTGAAACATAAACTTTATTAATACCATAACATGATTAATGGATTCATTAATTGATCAATGATTAATTAATAACCAAAACCCTCCGCCAACCAAATCACCCCTGACGCCCTAAAACTGCCTTAAACCACCATTTTATTAAACTCACTATGCTTAAATGTTGGTTAGGCCCCTCCATTACCCTTCATACAAACCCCCCACTGCAATCATCGTGCGATCACTTCCCCTTTAATCCAATGACGGTTAAGCATATCGGGTGGCCTCCAACACCCAACCTTTACCCACCTGATATGGGCTGTTTTCCTTTGGGCCCCAATGCTATGTGGTGCATGATGAGTGGCATCGGGTGGCCTCCACTTGAAACCACTCTAGCCACAAAAGTGGTGCGATCAAACCCACTTACCACCTCCCGCTAGACGACAAAAAGTCACATCTCCTGCTAAAAGCCAAACATACTTTTTCCCCATGTGCCCGCCAACAGTTGACTCTGCAAATAAAACTAAAAAACTCATTATTTTTTGTTTTATCGTGAAAGAGTGCTCTAGACCTCCATGCACACTAAAGACTACATTCAACTGCCAACCCACGTCCAACACCAACTTGCAGAAGCCACTAAATTTCCAGTCAACCCTCTAGTTCAAATAAACCTCCTGCAACCATGCACAGTCACCCATCGGCCCATCAGAGCCAAAAATTCCATGTATTTATCCAAATACACTGAGAAACCCGGTCTCATTCCTAAACCTATTACTCAATTGCTTGAAATTATTAAGTAATTAAATAAAAGAACTCCACAACAACCCCAAACTCTCTGTAATTGAACCAAATTGCCCCAATTTGACTGAAAACCATTTTCCCCATTATTAAATCCACAAGAACTAATAATGGCCACTCCAGTTGCAATGGATGTCTGACCAATTACCACTCCCCATATAGATTTATACCATCTCCCTTTGGCGGACAAAGATTTCCAGATGAAGGACACCTCTGTCCATGAATCCCCACTGAAATTATGCTGTAGCTACAAAGACCAATACTTAAACCATGCAGACAAAATAGGTCTTTGGGAATCTAATTTACCCAAGAACCAATTCCCTCCAGTACATATCTTTCCCAAAATTTTCCATTATTGCCATACAAATTACAGTTCCAGCAAAACAGCAGTGTTGTCCCCTAACCATACTGTACTTTTCACCATCACTATTGAATCCATCAATGAAATGTTGCAGTTGCAACCAGGACACAATCAAACCTCAATTTCCATTGGAGACTTGCTAGAAAAATTCCCCAAGATTACCCCTGCCAGACTTGCTGCAATATTCCAAACCTTTATTGTGGAAGAGAAACATATTCCAAAGGATCCTGCCCCATACATGTGGACCATATTTTCTAAAATTGGCCAGGAGATTGTGTCAATGATATCTAGTGTCTTAGGCTATACTACAAGTGATTATGTTGATGAAATCATTCTAGCCTTCATGTCCATCTTCACTCCAAGACAACCCCTTGCCATCATATATGATTATGCCAAGTTCATTGCTGATAAAATTCATAATCAATTCTTGAGAATGAGAAATGAAAGAGTATTCAAGTATTCCTCAGTTCTGTTCCACCTTTTCTTATATTATCAAGTTGATAAGTTCCCATTTACTCTTAAAAAACTTGATACTAGAGGAAACCCTAGGTTAGTAGTCTTCTGTACTCCTCTAATCCACAAATTTGAATCACCATATCCATACATAGACTTCATAGATATTTTTGTACATCCTGTAGTAACCATGGTGCTAGGAAGTCCTCCAAGAATCAGTTCAGATATCAGGAGGATCCTATAGCTTTCAAAACAACACAAAGTGGGAGATTGGTACTTGTACCAAAATCACACTAAAATTAGGATCTATGGCTGTGAGTTAGCACCATACAAGTTACCTAGATACCTCCCAATGATTTTATTTGCTATGGAGTACTATAGATAGATAATCAACTCAGATGAGGTACATTTTGTGAAAGCCAAAAAGAAGGCTCAACTCAGAATCAAAGATCAACTAGGCCACTTTGTGTGCAATAGTCGAGAAGCTGGAAGAGAAGCAGAATAAATCCTTCAAAGGCTCAAACTAAAACAAAGCTTCATATGGAGATATGACCACTTTGATTTCATTTGCAATATAAGACAAAAAACAAGTTGTCTCCCTATATCCACCACAGAATCCTTGAGATAGAAAAATATGCAAATCAGTTGGAATGGGTGGAGAATACTCTAGTAGATAGAGATAACACTGAAGTTGTTGTTGAAAATGCATTAATTGATCTAGAGAGGAGGCTTGATGAAGGTTATTTCATACATGTACGAGGAGAATCACAAGCCCAAAGGGAATCACAGGCACACAATGAACAACAAGCGGATGAAAGACCCCAGGTGCAAGAAGTGTCAGAACAACCAGATTTATCAGAAGAAATGACTCAAACAAGACTGCCAAAGCCCATTATGAGTACTCCCCCTATCATGTAGACTCCTCTCAATGAGGAGAGAAACCTCAAAAGAGACAGGGAGGAGACCACTCCTTTAGGAACAACCATTTCACAAACATATGTCAAAAGGCAAAGGTTAATTCCTTTTTTCAAGCAAGAATTCACAGAAGAAACAACTGGAGCCACAAGCATAGAAAGAGAAGGGAGTAGGCATGCTACTCCCTCTAGAGGAACACAAGAACCTTCTAAAACACCTACTGAGATGTTGGAAAAACAACAAAGTGTGGAAGTGTCCTCATTAAGGATTCCAGCTGACCAAGACCAGGATATCAGAGAAAAGTATAAGGAAATAAAGGCCAGGAATGACAGGTTAAAAGCCCAAAGCTATGCACAATACCCTAAAATGGCTCCCACCAACCAAACAAGGCTTATGTCAGCCTTTGATGTGAAATAAGGAAAAATGCAGATGACTTTTCTGAATCCCACCACTCGGCAACCCAGATTAGTAGCTGACTATTAGAAGACAGATTTTGAAGTGTTGGCAAAGGACATACATCCTATTGACCATATTGAATTGTATACACAAATATGAGAGATGGTATGCTCCACATTGACAAGCAAAGCCATTATAGCCCACCAGTTATAGAATTTGCTGAATAATATATCAACACAGTTTCAATTAGAATAGGCCTCCTCACAAGCCAAGAATACCATAATCAAGTCCTTGGAAGACTTAATCATAGAGTTAGGGTGTGATCCCAAAGATGTGAAAGCTGTAGAAAGGTTAGTTAAAAAGAAGAATGATGAAATAGCTGCTTTGAAAAAGTAGCTCAAAATTCCACATCTTCATCATCCACAAATAACAGAAGTCTTAGAAACTCAGAAAGAATAAGAAGAGCTTATGGAGTTGGTCCTTAAGCTAAATGATCAGCTGAAAGAAAATGAAAAAGAGTTGGACACATTGATTTAGTCTAAACAGATTGAGTTGGTCACCACTCCACAGATTGTTATTCCCATAGTCTCTACTGTAGTTCCCTCAACATTGGAAGCCTCTTTAGCACCAACAGCTCCACCTGCTACATCACTGCCAATCACAACTAAGTCTACAACAATAGGTACTTCAATAGAAAAGACAACATAGTTAGTGAAATCCATGGAGGAAATGTCTATCCAGGTTATAGAGCTAAAAAATCTTAAGCAGAAAATAGAAAGCCTAGAAACTAACTGTAAACTGCCCTAATACAACAGAAAGAAGAAGCACATAAAGCCCTAAGGATGGGTGAGAAGGTTAAGTTTCTAGAGAAGGATCTAACATTGCAAAAGCCACTAGGACAAACTAAGGAAATGATCTAGGTCAATATCATTGATTCTGCCAATGATGTTTGGTCATCAATTCAAGTAATATTCGAGCAAATAGAACTAGTGAAAGTGGCCATTGAAGCAATACAAAAGATCAAGGAAGACCTGGGAGACTAGCTTGAAGAGGCTAATCAACTCAGCAAATTATTTAACAACAAGAATAGGGAGGAATTAAGTGAGCTTGGTGTGGAGGACATAACTGAAGCCATCATTAAAATCAAGAAGGTTCTTTCTAAAAGAAACCTTATGTTTAACCTAGAGAAAAAATGCCATAACAAGCTGGTTGGTATTGACAGATTCATGACAAAGCTCCAAATTTTGAGGGATAAAGGCCTTCCCAATCCCATGGTAATTGATGACAAACTTATGATCCAATTAGACTATGTTGACAGATTAAAGAAATTATCCAAGGAACAGGCAAGCACTTCAGGAGTTAAAGCATTGCCAACAAGGAAAGTATTATATGATACTTTAGAAAATCTATTCTTCCTAGAGCATGAGGTGAAACATCTATTTGTCACCAAGCCTATATTTGCCCAATACACTGAGGAATACAAGATATATAGAAGGATGCTCAAGATAAAGTTACCTGAAGATGAATGGTGGAAAAAATTGACAGATTTACTATAATTAACCATAGTAAATCCAAATGGCAACTAGATGAAAACAGGTAAATAGGGTCAAAGAGTAACAGGTAAAGAGTATCAGTCAAAGGTTAAATAAAAATATGATTCCAACGTAAACATATCATGCTAGCTTAAAGGGGCTCAAGTTCAACTGCAACAACCAGCACAACCACAATAAAAGGGACAACATGATGCAATTTTCCATCTGTCTCTATCTTCATGCTTGAAGATATTTTGATTTCCTAGATTAATTCTCATATTGTTTTAAGATATTTTATAAATACTTTTTGTATAAATACTTCACCTTTTGAAGTATTGAGGGTGGATTCAAAGACATTTCTATAGACATTTTCTTCTCAAGTTTAAGGAGCTATTGTAATCAAGACTGGATTGGCTTGCTGGATCAAGGAATAAAGTAAAGACATTTCATAGGATTCTTGTGTAAAGCGGAAATCAAATAAGTATTCTCTCTCTCATGTGTACTATTGTTTCTCTTTATGTTTATTAATAATCATATGTGTTTCTATGAAATTTGAATGTTAAACTAGGAATGATATTTCAGAACTAGCTTTAATGCTCTCTGTCTTGGCTGTTTACATTCTTAATGTTTTCTGCTAAACTATCTTAGTATGGGAATTCTTAATTGCTCCCTTACTTCCGTAGTTTCCCCCCTAGGTCTATGGTAAAAGATTCTTAGTTGCCCTTTGCTCATGATCACTTCCTGCTCTTCATCTTGATCCTGGTCTAAGGATTCTTCATTGCCCTTTCACCTTGGTTAGGACTACCTCATCCATTTGAACCTTAATATTTGCCTTTTGATTTGCTAGCCTATCCTGTGAACTCTCCCTTTAGTGATTGATCTGATCTATTTAAGCCATCCTTTGATTGACTCCATAGCCCAATGGATTGAAAGCCTTGCTCTGTCCATCTGTTCTAGAATTCCACCACCCAACCAAAATCAAAACCTTATGAACACTAAGAAGTAGCCTAAAATCCCACCAAAACAAAGTTAAATTATAAAGAGAGAACCCTCTCTAGACTTAGGTTGGCTAGAACCCGAGTCTAAAATATTAGGTTTGTGGTTACCTTGGATTATTCCTTCTTTTTATAACTTTTAGGGAAGACTTCTGAGTGATAACAGGACAAAACACCAACATATACAATACACACGAAGGCACATCCTTAACAGGATCAAGGTGTAACTAGAACACAAGGAGGATTCCAAGGACGAGGAAGAGGACAAGGGGGAGGATATGGAAGAGGTCTTGGCCAGATAATTTATTACAATTTTGGAGAACTAGGTCATTTTGCGTGAGATTGTCAGAATCCAATGCACCCCTCTTGCTAATATTTCCGATAGTTTGATCATGTCATAGAATATTTTCTCGAGCTCATCGAAAAAATGCAAGAAAAGAAGACCCAAACTCAACAACCTACTCAGAACATCAAGATGATGATTTCAGAACCGTGTAAAGATGGACCCACTGTTAATATTGTTACGTGGAGCGATATAACTACGGGGGAAGATAAAGGGAAACAACCAATGGAAAATGTATTGGTACGTAAGGTTGCTAACAAGGATGTTAGATTCAATTTGAATAAGAAAAAGGAAAATTTTATGGAGGCAAAAAGGAGCTTTGCAGACGTAAGAGCTTCTACATTAAGGGCTCAGAGTACATGCATAGAGAAGCCTGAAGCAGTCAATACTACATAGGAGGTAGACCCATCATTGTTAACATCTTGAAGCTCCTAAGGGATCAAAAATTAGTAGAGGGACTACAAGAGTTAATAGATAACTGCATTGGCAAGAGTAAGCCACTACTTAAACAACATGAAGTGCATAAGGTGGACAAAGGTAAGAAAATGACTGGTCGGGAGATGAGTTTGACTGCTTGGATTGGAGAATTTGAGATGGACCAAGTAATACTTGATTTGGGATTTGATGCAAATGTTTTGCCGAAGCAAACCTAGGAAAGAATGGGAAGACCAACACTAAAATGGTCCCCGATCTAGATGAGAATGGAGAATCAACAAAAGACCATTCCTGGGGCACCTACATGGAGTAACTGTGGATATTGAAGGGGTGCACATCATAGCCTATTTTTAAGTAATTGAAATAGTGGATGCCAATAATCCATACCCGTTGTTGTCCCTTAAGAAACCAATTTCCTCGTTGTTGTAGAAATTGTGCTTAAGACAATAATGTTTATTGTTTATGTCACTTAGTGGTCACTTAATTGTATGTTATACTTTCAGATGAAGAACCTAAAATACCTGATTTTTAATCTTCAATACTTAGATGACATGAAAGTCTCAGAATACCATTTGCTTGCTGAATATAAATGCTGAGTTAAGAATGCTCTGAGAAGTTAGAGACAATATGCTGCTTTTCATAGAAACTATTATCTGTAACTTAAAGGAAATTTAGAAGTAAGAACTTTAAATATAGGAGTGCTCTTTTAAGGAATTTTAACTTCATTCACATAAGTAAACAAAGACCTACAACTTCATTACCATATTTACAGAAAGGAAGACACATGATGACACATAACAAAGAAATTACAAAATCATACCCAACAATGTGTGGAAAACTCCTGATTCTTTGATTAATCATCAATTCATATCAAAATACAATAGTATATGCCAGGTCCTTCAAAATTCGAACCCTTTTGTATAATTTTGCTTCTTTTTATACATCATGAAATAGTTGGTAACCATAAAAACTGCCAATTTAACTATCTTCCTAACTATCTAAGGTAAAAGGTCATTACAAAATATTACATGGAGGGTAAAAGACACCTAATTCTTCTTAAGAAAACAAGAAAATAAGAAGTGACAGAAATCAGAGTATGATTGGTGATTATTGCTCGCTGTTTGTATCTGTGGCCTAAGTATGTGGTCCTGCTGATGCATCTTTTTTCTACTCTATCATCCATTCCTTACACTTCCTCCATAGTGGTACATTTGAATTTGGTGCTTCCTCTAATTTGTCGAGTGCTATTATGCAAGATGTAATCCTACAATAAGTAGGTTTGTGAGAAAATAGAGTCTTCACCCATCAAGAGGAGTTTAAAATCTTTATTCAGGAAATTCACAATGGTGGGTCCTTTTAATACTATTGTCCTTTCATGAGTGTTATCATGCCTCAACCAACAAAGTCTCATATGTTTTCCATGGCATCAAGTTTCCCTGAAGATCCCAGCAAGAAGGAAGTCTAGCCCTAACCCTTTTGTCAAACAAGATGTTAAACTTTGAAATTGGTTTGTTATCTCCTTTATCTTTTTCTTAGCAGTAATCCTTTAGATGTTTCTGACAATCATTTTATTGAAATCAATTGTACATGTTATTCTGTCTGGCATGTCATGCTCCTTCAACTCTGCAGTAGACATAAAGCTAATGAATTTGATCATCCTGTTTGCAAACTTTGATTTGTCTAGATCTTTTTGCTTATTTTTAATAACCACCTCCTCCATATCCCTAATTAGTGTTTTTTCTTCAAATATAATCACCAAAAACTCTCGAATACCTCTGGAAACCTCAATAACTTCATCCCATAGGATTTGTCTGGATTGTATTAAGGACATGTTGCCCTTCATTTTCTCCTTTAGCCTTTTGATTTCATATTCAGCCCTTAGGAGATCTTCCCTTGGCATTGTCTCTTTCTCTTATTGTTTCTTATTCACTTAAATTCGATGATTTGCAAACTGTTTCTAACTCTCTTTGAGCTTTCTTCACATCATGCTCAACCATTTTAATCTATGTTCCCAATTGTAGAACCTATGCTACTAGATCATCTGTGTTGGCTGGCATTACCATTGTACAAACATGAGTGTCTACTTGTCTTTATAGGTTGTCCAGAGTTTCTTTAAGTAAAGAAACTTCTTCAGTCTTCTACAGCACATCTTGTAGGAGCTTTTCTTTTTCATTTTCTACTTTAGTTATCCCTACAGCTAAGGGATTCTCACCTGTAGGTAGATTCAACTTCTTTGTCAAAGCTCCAATCTCTGATTTAGCATATTGCAACAACTTTTGAACAACAGGTTGGTCATCATGATTGACCCCTATTTTAATGATAATCTCCTTTAGCTTGTCAACTTGAGAATTCAAAGCTCTTGAGTTAGATTTCTCCAACTTCAGATGCTGAATCACTTTTTTTAGCATTTTCTCGGCCTTGGCAGCTACTTCATTTGTCTTATATAGATCATTTATAATTAACTGCCCAGTTTGGATATGTAGATTGACCTTTTCAAGTAGTGGAATCTTGTGAGCAGCAACAATGAAATTTATAGTCTTGAAATTGCTAGAACATCCCACTGATATTTCCGTAGGATGAGAAAAAGAAATTTTGAGTTGACTCTTCTCCAAATCCATGGAAGATAGTAATCTTGTTTGTTTAGGGATTACTTGAGACTCAGCCTAAGCTTCCATATTTAACTTCACCCTCTGATTTTTCTCAAATATTTGAGCAAACATACTTTGAATTAAAGGAACCTGATCATGAAGAGGTTCTCTGGAGGATGGTGAAGTAGGGGCACCCTTTGTATCTCCTAACTGAATAATCAAACCAGGTTGGGCCAAAGACATTACATCCTGAAGCTTGATTCTTTTTGCTGCTTTAGATTATTCCTCATCTAGATCAATAATTTCCTCTCTAACCCTCTTGACCCATTTTTCAGTAATGCTAGGGATTTCAATCTCTGTTTCCTGAGTGCTTTGCAAGCCTCCATTTGCCAATTTTTTTGCTTCAGGTCTAATTTCATGCATAAAGGTTGAATAACCATTCTCCACTCTTCTCTTTGAAATAATTTGGTGAGGGTCATAAGCCCACTCAACCTCTTGTAAAAGATACATATCATTAAATAAATTTTCAACTTCCTGGGTAGCCTGTCTGGTATTTACAATGAAGGGTCCCACTGCTTTAGGTAGCTTGAAGAAGAAGCCTTTCTTCATAGGGACAAAATGAACTTGATCAACATTTAAGCTTTGCCTTATAAATTCCAGGGAAAATAGCCTCATTGGCACAAACTTAGGTAATATATAAGGCTTGACAAAGGCTCCATAAAGCCTAATCTCAGCATGCACTTCAAAGATGAACCAATCCACACATCTCACATCCTTACTCAATTGAAGACACTCTTGAGCTTTAGGAAAGAAAGTTGGGGGTAGGCTTCCATTCAGAATTTTATAAGCCACTGGGAGAAATAAGGATGTAAACTCAAATAAACCACTATCTCCTCGACCATTCCTTATTAGGTATGTCCAGGAAAACAATAATTGCTTCTTCTTATTGATATCAACAACATTTAACCCCAAACTAGAGAAATGTTCAACATTCTGGTACAAAAATAAATAAGTAATGACTGAAGGATTCTTAAAATAACCAGTGAGAGGCAAAGTCATAAATTGAGCATTGATGGCATCTACCGAGAATGATGGGATGTCTAGTACAACCTCAAGATTCATCATTAAGGAGAAAGATCCCAGAACAACTTTATCTACCTGCTTGGAGTCTTCTTTCCCTAGAATCTTAGAAATTACTTGCAACAACGGTCTTATATCCACTGCAAACATTTCTAAAGATAAAAGATTTCCATCTAAGGAGAATTGGCTAGATTTAGGAGCTAAGAAAGAAATGACATGTGAAAGCTCCTGAGGAGACAAGCTATCATAATAAGAAATCAAGGATTCCTCAGTAAAGGTGCTATAAGTTCCTGACACAGGATAGTTCAAAGCTTGGTGTATTAACTATGAAGTCACTTGAAAAACATTTTCCCCAGACAGATTCATTTCAAAACATTTCTTGGGGGTACATTACTGAGGCTAGCCATTGAATAAATTCAGGAAATAAATGAGCTCTTGGAGAAAAAGTGGCCAGAACATCTGACCTAACCATTGCCATGAATATAGGAGGCTTCTTATGATTCAGAATGACCTCTTGATACAATGAAAGATGTTTAATTGTACATAGGGTATCAGAAATATCTCTTTCAACATACATTAAGGGGGTATGAATAACTGTTGAGGAACTTACTTGTTGGGCCATGGTGACTGTAGGTGACAGATACTGATGACAGTTACTGGCATGGTTGTTGATTTGGATTCACTGAACTTGCTGCAAGACTGCTTAATATTAAAACAAGGCTAAAACAATGGGGTTTTGCTGATCTCTTATATATAAAATAATCGAACAGGGGAAACAAAAACTGTACTTAATGAAATTAATTAATGGAATGACAGGTGAAGTGACAAGGAATAGTGGATGAAGCGGTTGATAATGAATGAGGGTGGTGGATGACGTGGAGGGGATAAGATGGAGTGAAGCGATAAGGGTGGCCTGCTTCGGGGGTAGGGAGTGTATGGGATATTCATCGGGATTGAACCCTTGTAGTAATCTTGGGATGTAGATCTCAGTCAACCAGCTTGATGTCATGGTGAACTGTGGGGGTTGAGCCTGAGTTAAAACTCTTGCATGTTGCTTCCCCACAGAGCACTTTATCTGCCTCCTAATCCCATTCTCACTTAGATTTTATGATACCGCTCTTTCTTTAATATGGGTCAAGGCCCATATTATCTTGGTTTTGAATGCCATCATCAATAAATAACTGCTTTGGACTTTTTCACTTTTATTTAATTTTTAGAATATAATATTTGCTTTTTATTTTTATTCATTTTTTATAAAATTAAAGAATGAATTTTAAATAACAATAGATGCTACAACGCCTATCACTGCTTGGCATTAATTGGGAATTTAATATGAACGCAGTCATCAACCTTAAGAAGTGCATCATGACAATTGAGAAGAAGGAACTAAGGGTTATTGTTCCATTAGATACGACTGAGGGTGTGAGATATACTGAACCAAGCTGAGATTAGTATGATGAGGAAGATATTGAGTAAATCTATAAGCTTACTGCATGGGATGAGGATTGGATCAACCCTATAGTAGATGGGGGAATTACTTTGGAGAAGGACAACTCCTACAAATGGGATTCAGATGAGGAGCTCCATCACTTGCATAACAAATTGCATGAGGTATCAATGTTGCGATGCAACAAGCTTACTAAGTCACTCCAATGTATATCCACTGAGGTACACACCTTACTATATTATGATGGTCTAGAAGATGTAAATTTATTTTTGGATAAATTTGAAAGGGATGTAATGGAGGAACATCGATTCTAAGCATTAGACATGGCACTAAGATCTACACCTACCAGATGGTGGGGTACACATAACAAAGAAACTTTCCAGACTAGAAGGAATATTGACGGATGATGAAGCTATGGTTTGGGTATGCCAATATCCGTATTGCAGAGAAATATACATGGAAGGATGATCCATGTGAAAATCTGGCTCGATGGATGAAAGCATGGGAAGAAGAAACACAGCTAGAATAGGTTCACATATTCTTCCACACTTTGGATATTTTCCTGATGAACTTGTATCTAGAGATAGAGTTACGACACAAAACTGTAGAGTGGGATGTTTTGAAGGAAATTTTTCTGTTAAATTTCAGTTTTGAAGATGGATTTGAGTGTATTGAAGAAGCATTATAGGAGATCAAAGCTGCAATATTCATAATTCCTAAAGAACATGTCATGTGGGTACAACCAGATTGGAGTACGCAGATGCGCCATTACATGGAATGCTACAATGTGACCATAGAGGTAGCTGAGGGATATCCTAGGAACATCAATATTCCTGAGTTAGAAGGACAACGCAAAGTTACGGGCCTAAGGCAGAAGTCCTTGACATCCCAAACCCTTTGAAAACTAAGAAGGAAAATATTGGGTTAGAAGTGCAGCTGAAGTTCACAAATATAGGTGATTACTAGCATGAGGACATAGTGGACAAAGTCATGAAGTTATTGAGGGAGTATCAAGACTTGTTTCCCACAAAATTCTCTGATCTGAAGGGAATAGTAGGTGATCTAGGTGTCATGAAGATCAATTTGAATCCAAATGTGAAGCCAATGAATAATGTTGGGTTGTGTTATATTCTTTCCACGACTAGCTACCGTAGTTAACAGGGGGGTGGATCCCCCCCTTCGCTGCGCCAACTATGCAATGGGGGTGGCAGCCCCCCCTTCATTACACTGACTACGCAACGGGGGTGGCAAGCCCCCCTTCATTGCATCAACTATGCAATGGTGGTGGAAGCCCCCCCTTCATTGCATCGATTGTACAATGGGGGTGGCAGCCCCCCTATATGGGGGGTTTGAGGGGGACATTTAGCCCCTCTTTACGGGGTCTAAGGCAGCACCGCAGGGATTTTTTTTTTTTGGACCCTATAGTAGGTGGGCGGACCTACCTATGGTTTTATGCATGGTTTTCACACATGGTTTTGGGTGCGATGGTTTTTGGTCCATGGTATTGGATGCTTTGACATGTATATATATGTATTGTAACATTGAAAGAAACATAATGAAAAATCAAGCTTGCAGTCCCAGTTTTCGGATCCAAGGGAAAATATTTGTGTATATGTGTTTTATGTGTTATGCTCTCGCATTATTTATTTTCTGTTCTTAGAATCCGTATGCAGGAAATTTTTGTACTGGGTTAAAACATACATTTGGTATCAGATCTATTTTGGCTTCGAGGGGATGCCTTTGTCGTTGAGGGGTTTTGCTCGGGCCTGTAGTAGACCCTGTTCAGTGGGAGATCTACAGGATCGATTCTGGTGTTGAAAGAAGATGGTGAGTAGTGGAATGATAGAGATCAAGAAATTTAATGGTCAGAGTTTTGAGTTGTGGAAACTCAAGATGGAGGATCTGTTGGTGGAAAAAGATCAGTGGATTGTGGTAGATCTAAGTACTAAACCAACGAGAGTGTTGGATGAAGAATGGAAGAAGTTGGATCAGAAGGCAAAGAGCACAATATGATTGCGTGTCTAAGATTTAGTACTGTTGATTGTATCAGGGGAGGCTACAATAAAGGCTTTGTGGGAAAAGTTAGGGACTTTGTACCAATCTAAGTCTCTGGTGAATAAACCATTCCTACAAAAAAAGATGTATAACCTAAGGATGAAAGATGGAGACTCAGTGACAGAGCATCTAAATGCATTTAATACTGTGGTAAGCTAGTTATTATCTATTGATATTAAAATCTCAGATGAAGATAAATGCATTAGTTTGTTGTATTCTCTACCAGATTCATGGGATAGTCTGGTTATTGCAATAGGTAGCAATCCAACTGCGTTGCAGTTTTATGAAATAGTCTCATCCTTACTGACGGAGGAGGTGAGACGAAAAAATATGGAGAGCCAGAATGGTGATGCCTTACCTATACGAGGAAGGTCCCAGAACATAATAAAAAACGAGTAATTGTGTGGGAGATATAAATCTAGAGGGAGATCTAAATCTCCAAGAAAACCTGTAAAGGTGTGTAGGAAATGTGAAAAGGAAGGGCACTACAAAAGGGATTGTAAATCTAAAGCTCCTGACAAAGGAAAGGGATTTGATGATGCTCCTTTTGCAGAGGCGAAAACCACCTTAAATGAAGGTGGGGATGTGTACTTGGCTTCTTCAAGTACACATGTATATCATGAGGCATGGTTGATTGACTCAGGTGCATCCTTTCACTTCACTCCCCATAGAGAGGTTTTATGCAAGTATGAGAAATATGATGGTGGTGATTTCTTCTTGGGGGATGAAAGGAAGGCTAGAATTATTGGTCATGGAAAATTAAATTTGAAGTTGCAAGGTGGAAGGATTAGAACACTTTTAGGTGTTCTGTATATTCCTGCATTAGCCAAAAAATTGATTTCTGTAAGCAAGATGGATTATGCAGGTGTAAAAACAGTGTTCAAGAAAGATACCTGCAAGATGGTTTGGGGAGCACTAGTATTGATGTGGGGAGTTTGGATTGGAACCCTGTACAAGCTACAAGGTAGCAATGTTGTTGATGGTTGCAACAGTTTTGTGGTTCTTGAAAGTGGAGCAAAAAATCTAGTGGTCTCTGGAGAAAAGACTATGTTATGGCATCAAAGGTTTGGACATATTGGAGAGAAGGACCTTCGAATACTTCATGGTAAAGGTATGGTGAAGGTATGACTAATAGCTCTCTAGATTTTGATTTCTGTGAAAATTGTGTATATGGGAAGTAGAATCGGGTGAGCTTCCCCTCTAGTAGTGAGAGGGTGAAAAATATATTAGAGCTTGTGCACAATGATGTGTTTAGACCTGTGAAGGTTCCATCACTGGGTAAGTCTATGTACTATGTATAATTTATATATGACTTCTCAAGGAATACATGGATATATTTCCTCAAGATGAAATTTGAAGTCTTTGACAGGCCTAAAGAATTTAAGGCTCTGGTGGAAAACCATACAGAGAAGAAGATAAAGGTGTTAAGGGAAAATAATGGTGGAGATTTTTGCAAGAAGGAATTTTGTTATGAAACCAGCTCAAGAAAAGATAGAAAAGATAGATCAACACCTTAGAATTCAGCCTCTTCGAGGGGGAAACCTCCTTTACATTACATAAATGAACAATTCTTGGATGATTCAAATGATAAAACCTCCTT
>APFE030949520.1:0-47258 GCA_000404065.3 Pinus taeda | reverse complement strand
ATGTTGCATTTCTTCCTCTTCTTCATGAGTCATGCTAGAGCTTTCAGGTCACCTACTAGGTGTTTCCATTTTCTTTCTTCGAGGCATCAATTACTGATAATAATTCTTCACTATGGCCTTTGAATTCCTTCAAAATAATTTTTCAAACCAAGCTTAAGCAAACATTTACAAAAATATACACACCTTTTTTCACTTTGTAGGAGCTCGATATTGCCTCTGATGTATCTCTGTAATTGCAAATCATCTAGTTCTAAAATTACGACCTGCGGTAGCCCTCTGTGTCCTCTTTCCAATGCCACCAGTCTAACCCCAATTAGATTCTCCAATGAAAAGTTATGCCAAATCGCCCACAGTGACCTGATTATAGACTAATTCAGTAGAGCGAACTTGTACGATGTGCCCCGTGTCCCTGTTTTGACCTTTGGCTTTGAAAAATATATACAAGAAACTACAGTCCGTCCTCTTTCTATACCTTCTTACGAAATTTCAATCTGATGCTCAGAGAGAATGTTATGACAATTTTCCCCAGGTCACCCGTTTTGAATGTAATTCAGGATTCTGCAAAAGGACCAACTTCCTCAATTCATATCTTTGAAAATATAGTACGAAAAGCTTCGAAATTCGGACCTGAGATATAGCGCGATGTCTTCTCATCATATTATATAATATCCAAATCCTGATTTAATTATAGACTATAGTTTCATCCCGTACATTTTTTAAATTAACTCCCTGCTTCATATTTCCCCAATAAACCTATTAACCCATCAACCCTTGGTGTTGTTAAAGAAAACCCCGCAAATCTTCACCCTGATTTCCCTCCATGCAGCTTCACTACTCGACAACCGTAAGATTTCTCACCCCTAGACCTGACGACACACATCCATATCCTGCTCACTCCCTCTCCAACCTTTATTAGCCCAAGAGCATGCAAGATTCGAGGTTTTTCTCGGGTCAAATTTTGTTACATGTCAGCCTTCGGCATAGATCACATTCCCTCAGGGAAATACCATCCGCCTACAAAAGCGGTGCGATGGCCTCCAAAACCGCCTCCCCACCCAACACGAAAACCGTCCACTGTTCATAAAATAATTTCCCCGCCAAAATATAACTGTTTCAATTTAAAAGGCCGAGAAGCCCCATTTCATCCTTTTTGGCTAGTTTTTTCTGTAAGATCTCAACAATACATTTGTGACACTCAGAGCCTCTGTGACCAAAATTCACTACCGTCTACTACCCGAAGAAGCTCTGGACACCCAATTTGAGCATCCAGTTCATGTCTACAGCCATTGTGCCCTCTACAATCACCATTCAAACCAATTTTGATGCCAATTCACCAATTTCCAAGTATTTTGAGTAAAAACTAGAACGACCCTCTCATTTGGAAATGTATAGTAAAAGTCAAACGTTACAGTGAAAGTCAAAAAAACATAGTAAAAAGGAAAAAGATAAATCAATGAGATGAAAGAGTATTAGTAAATGTGTATCAGATTGAAAAATCAAAGGGAATAAAAGCAGCCAGCAAGAAGACAAACAACATGGAAGATAGTTACAAAGCATACAGATAAAATAAATTCATGTCAAAGTGAAGATAGATAAAAAAACAGAGCAATCAATGTAAATACTAAAATTAAACATGGAGGTCGTAAGGGTTAAATAGAGATGAAGACACTTTCACCAGAAACAATGAAGCTTATCCAAAGTAAAGATAAAGCAGTTAAAAGAAAATTAAGGTTAAAAGATGAAATCAGAGCAAGAACAGTACATTTTCCAGAAATTTCCTGTTTAAGGCATAATTTTGTAGAAACTATTGCGGCCAATCCAATATACATTTTGATAAAATAGAGGAGGTTTGTGTTCATAAAAGGCCAATCTACAAAACCCTATCTCACATTTTAGACAGGTATTACAAAAAGGGAGATAAATGCATATCTTCACAGCCTATATTTCGGATTGTGCAAAGTCCTATTATTGACATCTTTTTGTAGAGAATATTGTGAGCATATGGAGCTTAATTTTGGGAAATTGAAAGAGGTTTATCTCAATAACATACTTATCTACAATAAAAAATTTCACTTTCTATATATCTATCTCGGATTGAGATATATAAAGGTATCACTGGACCCTAATTTTGCAGAATTTTTGGGGTAGAATTCACAAAGGAAGGAGGTAGTGAGTGACTTGGAAGCCTCATCATCAATTAAGAGTTGCTATCAAATTCGAATTTCTCTTATTTATCACCATAAATATATAAATATAGTGCCAAATAGATTCATTAGTTTTGAGTGTCCTTTATTTAAGTTCTATTAATGTAAAAGAGTTTGAGATATTTGTAAAACAAATCTTGATATCTTTTCAAGATATTTCAGTTTAGAATTTGTATAAATACTTCTTCATTTGAAGTATTTTGTGTGGATTTCTATGCATTTGTAGAGTTATTTTGATCTTGAACCTAAGGGTGATTGTACCATTTTCAAGTCAATAGACTGGAGCAAGTAATAAAAGCATTGAACTGTAGGATTCATGAGATGAGCTATTTGCAGTGAAGTATCTTCTTTATGTGATTTTGTTACCTTTCTTATGTTTTTCACAAACTTAATTGTTTTCTAAATTTGAATGTATTAACTAGAAATATCACTTAGAATTTGTTTAAGTACACTCTCTTTTGCACAGTTAGTCATTTACATGTTTTCCTCTAATACTCAGATCTGAGAATCCTTAATTACTCTCCCATCCCGGTTGACCTCTTTCATTCCTTCCATAATCCAACCTAAGGAACACTTAATTTCTCCCTGGATCCAATTAGAAGCCACTTCACCATCCAACCCTTGAGATCTGCAAAAACTCACCTATCTTTCCCTGCAGACACTGTCTTTTAGAACCTTGATCCATTCTTGTTTGTCTAACCTGTGACTCCATAGCCCAATGGAAAAAGCAAACCTCTATTCATCTAAGTGATCCCACCACCCAAATTCAAAACAAAACCCAAGTACAACCATAACTAGCCTAAAATTTATTAACTAATACAAAATTAAATTATAAAGAGAGAGTCCTCTCTGAGCATTAAGAAGGCTAGGTCTTGATTAAAAGTGGTTTGTGGTTACCTCTATTGTTTCCTTCTTTAAAGCTTTCAAAGGGAATTTTGGAGTGATAAAAATGGGTAAACTCATCGATATTTTCATGTTTTAAGAGTCTAAAAGGGAATGCAAAAAGAGCGACTCTATGCCCTATCTGATTAGTTTAATGAGTCCAGACAGGTAAACTCGTCGATCTTTTCATATTTTAAGAGTCTGAAAAGGATTGTAAAAAGAGCGACTCTATGCCTTTATCTATGTAATTTAATGAGTCTAGATAAGATAAATAGATGGTATTTTCATATTTAGAGAGTCTGAAAAGATCGTAAAGAACGACTCCATGGTGGTCCCTTTGTCATAGTTTTGTAACCGGCTATGACAAAAGTTTAATAGTATACCCAGAACGATTCCTTTTTAGTGAGTTAATCTACTGAGTTCAGATAAAGAGAAACCTATTCTCAATAGATGTTGGCCTATTTTTTTTACGAGTACGAGGAGATGAAGTAAACTCAATTTTCTTCATGAAATTTTAATGAGTCACGTGACGACAAACTCAATACCTTCACCAAATTTTAATGAGTCAAATGAAGAAAACTCAGGTTAGCTTTTTTAATTAAGTGAGTGAGCGAAAAGAGATAAAAGAACTACTCATTCCTTCTTCATATATTTAATGAGCCCGAAGAAGAGAAAAGCTTGGGGATTTTTTGATTTAAGAGCAAGAAACGGTCCCAAAAAAGAAAGAGCTCATATCACCATCATAAATGTTTAACAAGCCCAATGATGAAAACTCGGGGTTTTTTCAGTTTAACAAGTGAGAAAAGTTCCTAAAAATAATTCTTGGAGCTTCTTCATAAGTATTTAACGAGTCTGAAGAAGGAACTCAACGTTTTTTCAGTTTTATGAGTGAGAAAAAAGTCCCAAAAAAGAATGCTCAATCGATCTTTTTCAGTTTAATGAGATAGAAAAAGAGGGAAAAAGAGTTGCTCAGACCATCAACATATGTGCTTAACGAGCCCAATATGAAAAAATCATGGATTTTTCAATTTTAGAGCGAGAAAAAATCCCATAAAAGAAAGCGCTCATAGAGAATTGCACATGGTCATTTTTGTCATTCATTCCTGAAAAATCTTTGAACAAAACATGAGAAATTTCTGTCACTCTAGGGTCATGGTGCATGATAATTATCATTGGAAATGGACTAATTCTACTTTAATGACTTCAATTAAGATAATTCGTGTCTCCAAAGTGACTATAAGGGAGTTCTTGAGCCTCCACTTTTTCCATTTGCATCATTTAAAAGCTGTGAGAGTGTTTTGGAGCTAAAGAGGAGCATATTTTCCACAGACGATTGCGAGAGATATAGGTGACCATTTGACATGTCGTCAGTCCCAAGTAGGAGCTAAAACCTTAATATTGCATTATTCAACCTTTTTTACTAGAGTTTGGGGTGATTTTTTGGAGATATGGGGAGCCCTAGTTCTTCAAACTTTCCTAATGCCCACTAGCAGGCCTGTAGGGGGCGTTAAATGCCCTTTACAACCTTCTGGAGGGCATTTATCCTCCATGAACCTCCCAAGGGGGGGAGTTAGTGCTTAAGGGTGCACCCCAAAATCCCAGGTAGTGATTTAATATGCATTTTCCCCGTTTGCACTGATTTTTTGGTTGATTTGTGCATGTTTTGAGCCATTATGACTAGTCTATGGAGAGAATGGGCCCATGAGTGACAAGAATTGCTAATGCGAAATGATTCTGCTTGCATACATGTATTGCACCATTGTGGGTTGATCAAGTATGCTAAGTTGGACTTGATGAAAGGGCAGGAGGACTTGTTGAGATGGATTATTCAGTGCTAGGATGAACATGAGCAATATTTCATGATTGGAGATCATGAGTTGGCCATTGACTGTGATGATATACACTTTTTGAATAGTTTGTCATGTAGAGGAGCACAAGCAAACCTGACTGGGGGTAGGCCTGATCCTTGATCCACCCTAGAGCTAGTTCAAGCTTACTGTATCCCTGAGAGTGGACTTGTTAGCAACAGAGCCCCCATAGAGATGATTAGGTCCAGATCTATGAGGGTCATTTTATGGTTGATTGTGTGTTTAGTGAGGTCAAAGAGTCCCCACATTGCAACAAAGGCCCAAATATTGCTTGCAGTTGACTATGTCTAGACTTATATGTGCAACTGGTGCGAAGCAGTGCTTCGTCAATTGAAGGCAAAATTGACCACATATAAGACTCAAACCTAATAGAGTTTTGGGTATGGAACTCTCATTGTCTCATTCATACTTGAGAGGGTTCTTGTTATGTGCTTGAGGATGAGCTTAGGTCCCTTTGATCCGAGGGAACCAAGATAGGGGTGATGGGCATCACTTGATCCTCACACAGGAAGAGGACCTATTCGACACTTCTTTGAGGAAGAGTTCTTTGAGTGGCTTAGTGTACAGATTGTGATGATTGATGACTATGCCTATGAGGGCATGGACTTCACTGGCAACCCTGACTTGATGCTGCCTCCCGAGACCAACTGGGGTCCTCAAGGAAAGAATGATTTTTGAGAGTACTTAAAGTATTTTTAAGCTTGTGAATATTTATGTTATGTTTTTGTTGATTTTATGGGTGAATAAGTAATGACTTGAAGCATTTTGCTTGACACAAATGTGGCACTGGTACGACCTGAAAAATTTGTCCCTGGGGCTGTAAAGGTTGGCCCTATGAGGACAAGGGTTGAGAGGTGTGTAATGGTACTTGAACAGTGCTTGGGAAATTACTAAACTGAATCTCGCCATAGCCAAGCTGGATGTACTGCCCAAATTGGAGGATGTAAGGTTGATTAACCATTCCTTGAGAACCACATGGAACGTAAGGATTTTGGTATTGGGCCTGAGCCACATAGGGCTATTGATACTGAACATTTCTCGATCTAGATGGACTAATGGGATTTTGAACCTGTTGGTACTGGAAATTGTTTGATCCAGTAGGAGCAATAGGGTTATAAATAATACTAGAAGAAGGTTGCTTTATACCAAGCATGTGAGCTTATGATTCACTCACATTAGAGGTAGCTGACACCATAGAAACATTCAAGTTCTGTCCCCCAAGTGGTGGCACAATCTGGCTATTGACTAGCAGGATGGAGGAACTGAGAGAGACACTCTTTAAAACTACAAGTTGTGCCTGACGGGTATCTGGGATTGATGATACAAGAGTATTCAGAATGGTGGGTTGCACCAGAAATGAAGTAATAGCCTATTGGGAAGTCGTGTTTGTAACAAATTGACTGGACATAGGCTTGGTGCCTAACGCCCATACAAGATTATGGTAAAGTGATGAGGCACTAGGTGTACATGAAACCAATTGTGCCAAAGACACATAGTTGGGTGGAAAACTGGTGGGAATACCTTCTAAAAAAGGGAAATCCTTAGGAGGAAACTACAATTGCAATTCTTCCCCCTCAATAGTGTGTAGAGTAGAAACTTCAGACTCATTCAGAGATGTGACTAGAGCATCGCCTTCGGGTTGCATGTTTGAAAACAAGCGACAACAAATGGTCGAATGAGTACGAGGGGATAGTTCCAAAGGAACACTTCGGTTGTCGTATAGACTATAAGGAAACTATGGTGATATCACAACAGGGTCAAACAAAGGGTTCGAAGGGTAGATAACCAATCCAAGCTAACCGTGAGTGGTTGGTGAGTTCTCTAGAGTTTGAATGGGATTGTCTAAAGATTTCTGACCAAGATCAGTAGATGATCCAATATCAAAAGTAGGCGGAGGACGAGATGAAAATGGTTGAAAAATCAAAGAAATTGCGATTTAAAAATGTTGGTCCTCGAGTGACTCTAGTAACTCAGGAAATGACTCCTCAAACAATCTTTCAGATAGAGGAGAGGAAGAGGAATTGGGTGAACCAGATGGTTCAGCCATGATGACCTTGTCTTAGTATACAGAACAAATAACTTCAAGGCTTTAAAATTTTCTTTTAATGAAAATCATGATTTGGTCTCGAAAAAGACTAACAAAGTTTTTTGGATCATGGACAATAAATTATTAAGATGCATAAAATACAGTTGCTCTTTCATTTTTTAAGAGTCGAGAAAGAAACAAAGATGAATCTATCGCTTTCGATTGGAAACAAGCCCAAAAGGACAAGTGCTAGAATGATCTTTTAAGTTTAATGAGTCAAAAGGATGAAATGACTTCTCTGGATGAACTAGGTAAACAGAATTACCAGGAAACCATGAACTGTAGAATACCTCTTGGTGAACCAAGAAGTACGAGCAGGCGATCTCCCTGAATGTTGTGTTCGATGTATAACATTTGCAAGGCGGCTGACTCAGCTTCCTAAGGATAAAAGGATTGCAGGATAGTGGGGTCTCCCATTATATACTCAACGATACGGGGAGCACAAATCGTATGAGCGCTATCTAATGCCAAAGCTAATGACAACTGATAGGTTTAAAGATGCCAGAACATATCTCTAGCCTAGATCTTATAGATATGATTGTTAATGTCAAATGCACCTTAGTTTAATTTAATTAATTTTAAAGTTGATCTTGAGTTATGTTTTAGTTTTCAGGTCTTAGCAATGTTACTTGAAAAACCTTAAATGCAACTAAATGAGACAAGACCCTTTCAATTCCATGAAATGCTTACACTAGAGAGGGTAGAAACTACTCAATCAAATGCAAACAATCAAGAAACTAAAAATGAAATGATCTTTCACTCCCTTACTTTTTCAAAAAATAAACTAATGAAAAATGCATTCCAATTCCTAATTTCCTAACAAGCACTTATTTATTAGTCCTTTCAAAAACAAAAAATTCTTTTCCTTTTTCAAATTCCAATGCAATTCTAGTCTTTTAAAGATGCAATTTATCATAACATAATGATGCAACAAGCTAGAATTTCATACTTTTTCTTGAAACAAAAAAAAAAAAAAAAAAAAAAAAAATTGCACAATCTTTCATTGAAAAAGTTCTTGAGACAATAAGCACTCCAAGCAGATGAAAACATGAAAAGATAAGTTCATTCAGATCAATGAAACACTGACTTTATCAAACACAAGACAAGAAATGTAATCCATGCCCGAAAAGAAACATTTAGGCAAGCAAACAAAAAATTTTCAAACTTGTGAAAAAAGAGGCCAAAGCCGTAAAAACGACCAAAAACAAAACACAAAGAGTAATCACACCTACAAACTGACTTAGTGAGTTCGAAAACTGCTGAATGGACGACCAACTAGATGCCCTAGTGTCGTTGGCCACTCAATGACTCAATCAATCAAGTAGAAAGATGATAAGCGAACAATCAAACAAAACCAAATGAAAAGTAGCTTTCTAATCAGGGAGAAAACAGTCCAAAAGGTGTATGGGGTCAAAACCACAAGAGCAGAACACACTAGCCAAGATTGGGGTCAAGCCCTAATATTCACTTACAGGCATCGATGTGACCGTATAACTAACAACAAGCACCAGAGGCTAGTGGACGCGACTATTTCTCAGCAAATCGCATTGGTTGGTGCGACTGTCAGTGAATTAAGTGCATTGATCAAAGGAGCCAAGATTTTTTTTTTTTTTTTTGAAACATGGATTAGATCTACTACTATGAATTTTAGACTCAAACCAGTAAGTAGGAGAAAAGAAACAAAACCAGCGGGAAAATGTGGGACTAGAAAAGTTCTCATGAAATCATGAAATCCAAGATAAAGAAAAGGATTGGGATTCCCTAGCAAAGTCACCAATTTGTGGTGAAGTAAAGTTATAAGTGCGGACATGAACAGATTCCTCTAGCCTAATGATGGGTCTAGCCACAACAGATACATTCTATGGAAGATTTCCTTAGGTTAGAATTAATTAATAGGGCCTACATCTTGGTCCTCTTATGCTGCTTGATGATGTCCTCGCTTGCTCGCTCCAGCTATCTCTTGCTTCCTTCTTCAAGCACTTGAAACAAGTAAACAACAATAGACAACAAAAATGATAATAGAAAAATTGCAATTCAAACTACTTAAAAAGTCAAGAAACATTAAGCCATGAACATGTAGGAAATCAAATGATCGTTGCATATATTAATATCAATGAGAGATTACAACCATTCATCTTGATGTTGCAGTCTTCCTCTGACAAGACTAGTTTCCCACACACTTTTGCTAGTATTCCATGATGGCCTCAATCAACAACAGTTTTAAATCTCTTCCCTGTAGGCTTCACTCCAAACCAAATCACACTTCTCTCTCACACAACTAGATAACTACAACTAGTAATAGCTTTCTTCTCTACTCCAAATCAAAATAGCATAAGCACACTAATATCAACACTCTAACTAGCTTGTGCCTGGGAAGAAGGGAGGTTTATATAGGAAAAATGGATGGGAAATGGATCCTCTTCTCATGGGAGAAGGGCTTATCCCTTGAGATAGTTCCATCATTATAAGGGAAAGGAGCCCAAACTGACATCCTCGACCCCATCCGACCAAACCATTTACCAGACTTTCGTTATGAAGCTTCTAGAGCTAGAAGCTTCGACTCCTAATTTAAAAAACTTTCCATAACATAACCATCACGACTGGAACACAGCTCAGTCACTTTGGTTGGCGTGAGGAGTAGTGCTAATCTATGCACATCGGCACGGGGGAGACAAAGGCCATTAGTGCCGGTCTTGTAAACTAGGAAAAAAAGAAGTTTCAGGGGAAATGGTGCAAAAGGGAATTTATCTGCTCATGAAGAGGGTACAATGGGAGTTCCTTCATGAAGGAAAAGAATGTGGGGTTCATTGTAGAGGTCCTATAGGATCAAGGAATGGAGAGTAAAGAGACAGTGACAAAATGTTGTGTAACACATAGATGTGGCACCGGTATGACCTGCAGGTGAACATCGTCAAGGGAGGCAAGGAGGCCTACTACCTGATGGGTGGGGGGGGGTGATGTTGACAGTCTTCGCGAGGTTCTAAGGAATCTAGAGGGCCTGAGCTTGGGTGTGCTACCCCTTCTAATGAGGGAGATCCCCACTCATATGCAACGACACACAGTCGGTGTGCCTAAGCTATTTATGCTTCCTCTTCGGAGGATAGCTAGAGCAGTGTTATCCTTTCATGAGCAGTAGGCTCTTTTAGTAGGTGTTTTGACATAGCCAGTGGGTGTTTATAACTAGGCTTAGTAGCCATTTTTTACTTAAAGACTAGATTTGATCTATATATATATTAGTATTTTATGATGGAAATGTTAATTTTTTAAGTGTTTTTGTAAATTTTTAACTGTGTAAATATTTACTTTTATACATGTATCTATAGTGAATGAGATGTATTCCAATCTAACACATAGTTTTCGAATGAATCAAAAACTGTATTAAATTCTAGGAATGTGCTCATATGTGATAACTTCAAATTGACGTTCCAAGAGTCGTACCCTTAAATAATGACATAACAATATTGGATTACGAATGTGACAATGATTTGTCAATTGCATAACAACAAGCTAAGAGTCTAACCTGACCACTAGATTGGAGATGTCCCTTGATGACACTTTAGTGAGAAGTGAAATTATGGACATGTACTCAACAATATTGTTGGTGGCGGTACCAAGAAAGACTCCCTAGAACAAAATAGTTCTAACTCAGCTATGTAAATGACCTAAACAACTGATGCAATGTGCCATGTGTGACGACTGGCACCATCCATGTATCCTACGTATGCTAAGGGTAATAAAGGCATCTACATTACGAGAAAGATGTATGAGACAAATAATTCAATAAATACCAAAAAAATCCAATCACATAAAAAAAGAAGCAAAACTTATAAATACATAAAACTACAAAGCACATGCCTAGTGCAGTACTAGGCATAATACTTTTTAGATAGAACCCATTTCGGGGCTCAGCGAGCGGGACTCCTTCCCAATCCTGAAGTTCATATGCCCCTTTTGAGAGGGATTTTTTAACAACATATGGACTGAGCCATAAGGGTTGAAGTGTTCCTGCCCCCAAGAGGTCATGTTTTTTATTGTAGACTAAAACATGATCTCCCTCTTGGTAAGAAATAGGGTTGACCTTTTTGTTGTACTGGGCTTTGACTCGATGCTTGTGGGCCTTGAGTGCCAATTCGACATCTTGATGGGTTTCATCTAGTTGATTTAGGTATAGCAGGTGCTCTTCTTTGGTAGTAGTGTCGGGCAAGAGTTCAATGACGATTTGTAAGGAAGGAATCTGACACTCGATTGGTAAAACTGCTTCTAGGCCATAAGCTAGTTGAAAAGGTGTGAAGCCTATAACAATCTTAATTGAAGTTTGGTATGCCCATAGCACATGATATGACATTAAATTCCAGAGGGTTTTATGATTCCCTACTAATCTACGGATCATGGTTTTAAGACGCCATTAACAACCTCTACTTGACCACCAGCTTGGGGGTAGTAGGAGCATGATTGATCCTAGCAAAAACCTAGCAGCAATGTTAAGTCAGACATCATGTGATTATGAAAACGAGACCCATGGTCTATAATGATCTTGTGGGGCACACCAAAGCAACAAATGACCTGATTAAATAGAAATAGCACTGCGGTTTCTCCATCGGCCTCGAAGGTGGGAAGGGCTTCAGCCCATCTCATGAAATAGTCCAAAACTACAATAATATAGTTATGTCTAGCAGAGGAAATAGGGTTGCAAGTTACAAAGTCTATCCCCCATTTGGCAAAGGGGCCTATGGATATAACTGGGTACAGTAGGGCCATAGGAGCATGCATTTTCTTTGTAAACACTTGATAAGGATGGCATTTTCGGATAGCCTTGATACAATCTTTGAACAAGGTCGGCAAATAATACCCTGCATGCAAAATTTTATGTGCAGTAGATATGATAGAAAGATGACCACCACATGCCCTAGCATGGCAGTCATTTAAGACATTTTCTGTCTCTTCATGAGTGAGGAAACTTCGAAGAAATTTATCCGCACCACAATGATATAACATATCGTTAAGCACTAAATAGTGTCCTGCTTGGTGGCAGATGTGACGAAGATCACCTAACGATAACTCATCGTGCAATTTTTTGCCTTGGTAGTAGTGAAAACCAAATCAAATTGTTGGAGGATCACGATCCATTTTGGATATTTCCCTCCAATTACTTGACGAGATAAAATGTGCCTCATGGGATTCTCCAAGGTTATGATAGTAGTCTATTGCAGCATTATGTAATGTCAAAAGTGGTTGACAGCAAAGACAACTGCTAAGGACAACTTTTCCACATGTGAATGTATGAGTTCAAGCCCAACTAGGCCTTTCAATAGATAATATATCACATTTTCACTCCAATCATCATGAGTTTGAACCAAGAGCATTCCTAGTGAGGATGGCGAGGTTGCCAGGTATAGAAGAAATTTGCGGCCATAATTGGGAGTACTAAGGAGTGGGCTGATATAAGTTCCTTTTTCAAGGCATCAAATGATCATTGAGCTTGATCATCCCTAAGATATAACACTCCATTCTTAAGTAGGTGCATAAAGCCTTTTGTCAACTCAGCATAGTTTACAATGAACTATCGTAAACAGTTTTCTTTCCCTTGCAAATGTTGGAGCTACAGAATGGATTGTGGTTCAGACAATTGAGTAATTGCCTTTACCTTATTGGGATCAACCCTAATCCCAAACTTGGAGACAATGAATCCAGGTAAGTGTCTAGACTCAACAAGGAAAACACATTTATGTGGATTCCAATGTATATTATAAAACCAAAACCTAAGAAAGATAACTCTTAAATGGTCTAGGTGTTGCACTCACTACTTCAAATGGGCTAGAAGGTCATCTAAGTAAGCTTGAATGATATGCCTGATATCATGAAATGCGTATTCCATGGCCCTTTGAAATGTTGCTCCATCATTCTTCAAACCGAATGGGAGTTTTAGATAGGCAAAGATTCCCCATGAGCAAACAAAGATGGTTTTGTGTTGGTCTTTGGGTTTTATAGCAATTTGGTTGTAACTTGAGAATCCATCCATGAATGAAAATGATTCACAACCAGTGTAGTCATCGATGATTTGGTCGATGAACGGTGTTAGATAATTATCCTTTGGACACGCAATGCTCAAGTCTCGATAGTCAACACATACGCGGATGGTTCCTTGTTTCTTATCAACATGAATGAGATTGGAAACCCATTCTGTTAAGGGAACGAGATAGATGAAACCAACATGTAACAACTTTTCCACCTCAGTTTTGATGGCTACCATTTTGCGGGGGTGGACTGGTCGAAGCCTTTGGTGAACAAGTTTAGCATTGTCGTATATCTTGATCTCATGCTCAACAATAGACGGATCTATGCCGGGATTTTCCTCATAAGACCAAGCGAATACATTGTCGAATTCCTTAAAAAGGAAAGTGAAGCTTGCAATTTCCTCAGGATTGCAATCTACTCCAACCTAGATGTTTTCCACAATGCCTATCGTGACAGAAATATTGAAGAGCAATGTCTTTGAAATATTTCCCATGTTTCCTTCTGATTCCAAAGTTTGGATAGTCGTATATGGTGAGGAAACAATTTTAGGTGTGTCATGTGACAAGATTTAAAGAGGCATCATGTCTGAATTAGATATTGAAACACAATGGTGTGAGTCCTCCCAAGGTCACTCTTCTAAACTTATGATCTCTCTAATAGCATCATCCGTATGTAGGACTTGATTGAGGGGATCGTAAGAAGGAGCAGTTATGGGAGGGGTAGTGGTACTTTTGGTCATGATCAAAATGACTGGAGACTCAGATGCATATTGAATGGCCTGATAGGCCAATTTAGCTAGTGACAATGACATTTTTTCTTCGTAAGTGTCAATGTCTGAAGGAGCCAATAGGATCCAAGGATTGGTCGGTTCGTGAGGAATGGATGAAACCATATTGATCGTCTATGGAACCGTTGGTGGAAAAAGAGGGAAACAACCCATCAGGGAAGAGCCCTTTAGTAGACTGGTACTGATATTGACGTAAGAGTTAGGTACACCAACCACTAAGGTTACAAAGCCACTTGGTAATGGGGAACAATCAAGGGTGCAAAAGGATAGCTGGTCCATTGTGACTGCCTTTCATTCCAATAGAAATAGGATGATGCGAAATATAGTAGACACAATGGCAGTCTTGGCATAAGTCCAACTGCTACCAAACAAGAGATTATAGTTGAGATTTCTATCTATGACTTCGATGTCCACTGTTACTGTTTTCCCACACAAGGTGATGGGGTAGCTAGCTAGGTAACCTTTTGGGATGAAAGTGTGGCCATTGAAATATTTAAGGGAATTTGACGTTGGGGATAGGGTTGGAGAACCCAAAGCAAGCCAACATGAAGCCTACATTACATAGGTAGAATCACCTTCATCAATGACAATTCTATGTATACCTTTACCTTTCAAAAAGATTTGCACATGAAATGCAAGCTGGTGAGCAAGGGGAGGTTTACATTTTTCCATGTTGAAAACTGCAAGCATGGAATCCTGAGGGTCAATACCATGAATGGTCAAAATAATAGCTTTCCTTTATGCTCGACATGTTTGTAATACTTCAAGCACCAACATATCCAACGACACTTGCACCAGGTCTTCTACAATGGTGTAGTTTTGGGCGGCACGTGAAGATGTATTGTGTGTTGTGCATCGAAGTTCCCCTTTAGGGGGGTGAATCATAAGGTTAGAAACCAACCTTTCGATATGAATGTTGTTTGGCAGTAGTGGGTTTTGACTTGAGGAGGGTTCCTTTTCATGCGTGATAGGAGCTCCATAAGATTTGGCTCTAGTTTGTAGGTCTACCATTTCAAAGGTGTAAATGGTAGAGGGTCCTTCACCAACTGAAGGATGTTGTTAACCACCATTGCCCCCTTGCGGGGGTTGGGGTTGGTTTGCAATAAGGTGTTGTTGCTACTGAGCAGGGAAAGGATTATTTAGGACAACAGTGGTCCTACCAATGTCCTTTTTAGAAATGAAATCTGAGCATTCTTGAAGACGTGGACACTAATAGGTAAAATGGTCTTCGGAACAAATTTTGCAAGGGAATCTAGTGGGTTTATCCTTTCCATCCTCAGGGGGTGCAACTACCTTCTGCTTTGGGTTTTGTTGCTTTGTTGATTTCTCTTTAGAAGGAGCACTATTTTTCTTATTCTTCTTGTTCCTACCATCAGGTTTTTGTGTAGATTGCATAGAGTTGATTGTGGTGGTAGGAAGAGTAGTCAATTTGGTAGAGGGGTCCACTAACAAAAAGGCAATGTGAACATTGAGTTGTCTTATAGCAACCCCATAGGTTTCATTGATAATCCCATCGACATACACTTTGGGTTCCTGAGTAGCGAGAGCACTGGAGTTGCGAGGGGAATTGGGAATTACATCATATAGAGTGCCAGGTTGCGAATATATCAGATCCAAGTGTTGGCACGATGAATGGATTAGTCTTCTGTGACCACACCACATAAGGTGACATCCTTAGCGATTTGGGGGAGTAGAGACTTGCAGAACCAATCCGCTAAGAGATAGTCTGGGAGGGGAGATTTAACTAACCTCGGTCTATGTCTCCATTCATGTATATGATCATAGATGTGGGTGGCGGTATCCTCACGTAATGAAGTGAGGAGTTCCATCCCAATTTTATAGTGGATGGGTAGCTAGAATTACTTTAAGAATTCCATCTCTAGAGCACCAAAGGTATTGACTAACATGCATGGTAACTCAATGTACCACTTAGTTGTGTTTCCAATAAGGATGATGGGAGAAAGACATAACTAGATACTATCATCCACCATGGAGTTAGAAACACACCATAGATGATAGGTGGTGATGTATGTACCCGGATCCTTCCCTTGTTTCCCTTTGATCTTAGGGATGTCTTTCGGTATTTTATGTGGGATTGGTGGCCAAAGTAAGTTATGATAGATGGGGTCATTTGTAAGTTTGTACAAGTTGGGGATATCAAGCATTACCAAGAAAGGCAAAGTTTTTGATGCCCGTGAATCAGACCAAGGTGATGACATATGACTTGAGGATCCTTGCGGTCCTCCCATCGTGTTGTTCCCAATATTATACATAGGTTGTGTGGTATAGTAGATGCCTTGGGGAATGGTATGTATTGTTGATTTCCATAGGGATTGCTAGGCTGGGGGATAGAGGTGCCCCTAGGATAAGCAACGCCCCCTTGACTCATTTGAGGTTGTGAGTAGGGTGCCCCCATGGATTGATTGGGACCTCCTTAAGGGTTCCTTCTTGCCATAAAACTAACCATAATTCCTTGACTAGCATAAGGAGTGTTCATGTCAATCAGTGACTGACCATGCATGCCTGAAAACAGAGGGGAAACTGCTACACTCCCGGTTGGTATATGCACATTAGGAGTGCCCCCAAATACTTGAATCTGGGGGTTAGAACTATACAATGGATGCCAACCATATTTTTGGTTGAAGGGACCCACGCTAACTATGCTATATTGAGCGTTATAAGGAGTGCTATATGTAGCACTTATCGAAGGTATAGGGTTTGACACTAAAGGGGTGGAACCCGGAATAGACTAGGTTCCACTGGTGGAGGGTGTCACCATAAGGGTTGAACCTGGGACAAATGGGATAACAGGGCTCACCATAAAAGGTGTGGCATTGACTGCTGACTAGGGAAGTGGTGGGGGACCAAAAGTGTCCAAAACATCCCATGACCCATTAGTCGTTGATGGGATGGGTGGAAGTGTTCCAACTGAGGATAAAGGAGGTACAGATGCAATGGGAACCAAGAGTGGGTCCAATGGATTTGTGATCAGAGGATTGTATGGAGAAAGAAATCCTTCAGTAAATAAATCCTCTGGTAAGCTTGAATCGCGGGATGTCCAAACCGATTATGTGTGAGATCTCGTAGACTAATTTCTCGAAGACGGGGAATCCAGTTCACTAGAGCTAAGTGGATCCTCCAAAGTGAGTGTGGAAAGTCCTAACAACCATATATATTGACGAAGAGGGATGGATGTATCCACGTTGGCTGATAATTTTTATTAGTAAATTTTATAGTGATGTTTATTAAAGTCTCAATGATAACACTCTAGCACCTAAAAAATAAAAAATACACTAAGTAAATCAATCAACAAGCAGAGGGAAATGACCCTATCTGGTAAGCATCGATCACTGGAGATGAAACTTAGTATCACAATGAATAAGAGAGAGAGCCAACCAAATTTACAGTTACAGTTACTTTAGAGCTTCACCCAAACCTTAGATTGAGGGGCCAAGTACTCTTGTGGAGACAAGTACCCTCCCAAAAACCAAAGACATAGTAGGTTTGTATGTGTTAGGTACTAGGGAAGCCCACCCCAGTCACCTTGTGTTAGTCCCTAAAAGTATGGCCACCAAGGATACCTCAGATCATAGACACTACCAGTGACATAGTCGTAGAGAGAACGCTATGTGGGCAGGATACCTGAGTCCCCAACTAAGCTTCGATATCCCTGAAGGGATCCCCAATATACATAAGACCCAAAGGAGATGTGAGCAAGGCAGGTTACCTTCACTTACAGTCTGATGTTGTCTCGTATTTAGCTCCACTTTTATAGGAGTGGTCCCAGATAGTATGAGTGCAGAAGGTTTTCTCTCTTTTAATGACACTAGTTTCGGTGTATGATCTTGGGCAGTTAACTCACACTGCCTATCCTAAGATCCTAGCCTAAACTAAAGTGTGTTTACTCTAAAAATAGTTGTTGATTGATTTTATTAGGTAGATTTTAAATGTACTTCATTAGAGTATTCCGTAGGGGTGTTGAGGTATGAAATTATATGGGACTCTAACTTAATTCATGCAAAAACAATGCTTGTAAATTTTCACTTTCAATGAATAAGCTGCTTCTACAAAGGGAGATTTATTCATATATCAATATTCATTCCATGCATCTTATTCAGTACAACACTAGAACAACTAAAAGAACTTCAATGCTTACTAACAACTAGTGAAACCAAATAATGTAGAACTTAACCAGCTAAGCAGAAAACACTAAAAAAATTGTATTTTTCTTTTAATGAAAACAAAAACTTTAAGAAGTAAAGCTATTTTCTTAAAAAAAAAGGATATTGTTTAGGACACAAATCAGTTAAAATAGTGCAGCTGTAGATCCATGATGAGTCTGTAAGTATATTTCCCAACCCATGAGTTCACATGGCAAGATGTTTATCAAGAAATGGTTGACTAATGCTCTGTACTAGAGGCTACAGAGAGTTAGTTTCAGCACTAACGCTCTATTTGTGGGGGCATATTGCTTTATAAAGCACTTTTTTCAATGGTAACCTGCATTAGTGAGGAAAAACACTAAAAAAATAGAGTGGTCGGAAAGGGAATGAAGAAGTACATGAAGTCCTGGAAGAAAGAGAGATCTAGGAACTTTCTTGGAAAAAACGGGAACTAAGTGTAGTCCCTAGTGGAGTCGCCAATTCTGCTATAGGAATTAATGCATGGGTGTTTGGTGATGTAGAAAACCCTTAAGGATATTCCGAGGATCCCCAGAAGACAGTCAAGTTAGCTACAACTGTCACAAAGATACATGCATATCTATGTTTAACAAATGAATATCAAAGTGAGAAGGAATTATTACCTTGAGTCATAATGTGGTGTTACTAGAGAGCACAATGCAGCTAGGTGGAAGACCCTTGAAAGCTGGCTCCAGATCAAAGCTTGCACATAGAAAAGACAAGCATAATATCAAAACATAAAGTCTTGATAAACAAATGCATGAACATATAAAAGATAACTAGTTGCATATAACTAAGCCACTCATTCTAGAAGATATTAGATTAAAATATAAACAAGTTTATGCTACCAACATCATAGAGTGGACAACACAAATGCAGTTCTATATTGATGTTCCCCTTACCCCTCCAACTCCTCTCTCTCTCCCTTCTTAACCTCTTTTGATGCCTTAGTATAAGACTCTACTTGACAGCCAAACAGGCAATCCTTTCAAATGTTTCGACCACTTTCACAATGGCCCAATCCTTGCATATATAGCATCTAGGTTTAGGGTTGCCAAGTCCTCCATGAGTTCCATTAGGAAAAAGCATTCATGTTTCTTGCTTTAGTGCTCTTTCCCATTTGCATTCTCCATTAGGAATTAGTAATTCCCCCAAACAGGTCAAGTTCAGATGTTTCCTTGCTTTTATGAGCTGACATAGGAGAGAATATAGGGATATTTTCTTAGTCAATTCGCTCCTTTGACCCATAGAACTTGATGTATGTTCACTAACAGTGTTCCTGAAGTAGCAACTGGAGTTATCATAGGCACTAATGCACCTGTAAGCTTGCTGAGAAGCTTTATAAAGCAAGTTGCTAGTGTCTAGACAATGTTAGCTTGACAACTGGGCTTGTGAACTTGGTCAGTCCTTCAGTCATCATGTCTTTGTCCTCTGAGTTGATGAGGCAGTGATTTTCTTGTATAACACCCAAGATACTCATTCTTCTTAGATTTTTGTAGGGAATGCGAAGGTGTAATCAGATTTTTCATTTGAGTAGTAGATCTTCAGTCAACTTGTAGAGAGGAACATTTGTAGAATCATGAGGAATCTAAATGATTCCCTTGATGCCAAAGTTTCACAATGAAAAAATCATATCAAATTTATACTCAAATGAACCAGAATTTCACTAGGAGTTTGATGGCATGATCAGTTTTCTGATCTAAGCAGTAGATCTTCAATCAACTTGTAGAGAGGAGTCTTTTTGGAATCATAAGGAATCTTAAAGATTCCCTAAGGGCCAAATTTTGAAAGTTTAAGAACCAAGCCAACTTTATACTCAAATTAATTAGGTTTTTACAAGGAGTGTAGTGGTGAACTCATAAGTTTCATATGAGTAGTAAAACTCCAGTCAACCAGCTAGAAGGAATATTTGGGGAATCTTTAAGATTCCCGAGGGTCCAGATTTTGACGGTGTCAAAAAGGGGTCGAGTTCACACTCATTTGACACAATTTTGAACCACGAATTCAAGAGTATAATCCATTTCTTTAGGAGAGCTGTGAATGTTTAGGCCATTCCCATAAGTGTAGGTATATGATGTAATGATGCCATGTCTTTCTTTTGATTTGTTGAGATGATGTTTTTGATGTTGAGATCCTTGTTTACCATTTTGTTGGAGGATACTCCTATGCCACTTCATGTGAGAATTAGATATCTTGTTTTACTAAAGGAATGCCCATATGAGTGAGAGTTCCTGTAGGAAGAATTCTTGTGGAGAGACATTCCACTCTTATTGAGGGAGTTTATCCTTGTAATGACAAATAATATACCATGTACATCATCATCATCTTGTAGAATTTAATGAAGCGGCTTCCCCACTCTTGAAGCGGGCCTCGAGATGTAACCCACAGTGGGTGAACTCCATTATCAATGTGTGTGTGTGTGTGTCCTTTGATTTGAAGGTCGTCATTATGTTTCCTCCTCTTTAAAGCATGCACATATGGTTTTTCATACTCTTTCATATGAAATTCTGCTAACATCACAGAAGTAAAATATCTCAGTTAATTCTGGTAGCTGAGAGATCTGGATCAACAGAATCCACCAAAGTAATTATTACCATCCTCCTTTATACCTATTTTACTATCTCCAACTAGAAGAACATGCTATGAATACAAATTTTTATGGATAAGCAAACTATTAGTATGCCATGGCTTCATTTTAGCCCAACCACTCAATCTAAAAAAACATCTCAATGGTAAAGTTCCATTGCAAGGAAAAGTTCTAACACACCCATGAGCATTAGACCCATCCCAACATACAATGATTAGATCAATTTCTCTTTTGAAGGTGCATAGTTTGAATTTATTCCACATTATGAAGAATCTCGACCACTAGGGTGCATTTATGGGGAAACTGATTTGATATGTATTAATGATAATGCTTATTATGTTTTAATGATTATGATTTGTGTATGAATGTGCATTAAAATTTATGTAAAATATGGATTTATAACCCCCCATAACGAGTGTTTAAATTCGATGTTTTCTTGTCTTGTCAATTAATTTTCAAGTGTTCTCGGCTTAATCTTACAATGATGTTTTAACCATTCTAGTCTCAGTCATCATACACCAAATCCTTCTTGGTTTGTAGGAAATTAATGGAAATGAATAATTATCTTAAAAGGTTTCTTGGAGAGCCAAATGAGAGTGGCGTCATGGTGAGGCAATGTCCTCTCTCGAACCTATTTTTGTTACTAGGGATTTGTCCTGTTAGGTGTTCATCAAAGAAAAATACACTTTGTTTCTTTATCGTAGGGTCATCATGCTTGTAATGCTCATCCTCTCTTCTCACTCTTTAATTGGCCCTCTTATGGGAATATTTTGGCACTCTCATCACTATATGGTCCATATTACAATTTCCTTCACATTCAAACACCCTTGGCCTCCCTTGATAGCAAGGTGGATCAGGAATATCCAATGGCCTCCCAGTTTCACAATTATTGTACAACCTTCTCAGTGGGTTCTCTGTTGTGATACAATGTAAAGGTTCTAATAATTTTGTCTCATTTTGCTTCTTGGATTTGATATCTTTGGCTTAGTTATTTGACCTTGAGGCACCCCTCCTTGTTCATCATGGTTCTAGGTGTATTCAAAGCTGACCAAAGATTTCTCCATCCTTTGTTAGTTACGAAAATACTGAAGGCAGGCTCGAGAATAGGCTCAAGGAGGTGGGATCAATCTCATGGTGTCAATAAAATTTGGATGGCACACTGTAATTATTTACGGTGCGACTCTATGATCATGGTCATAGGTATTGTGATGACCAAAAATTGCTATCCATCTTGTAATGTTGGAAATATCCACACTCATGTAATTGATATTTCATGGTTCTTGGCTTGGATTTTATGTCTTTGGTATTCTCATACTTGATTCTTGGTGGTGAGAGGTTGGTAGTCTCGTGCGGATAATGGCTTGTGGCCTTTCTTCTAGGTGGCTCTATGGTTTATGTGGCTTGTGGCTCATGGCCTCGCTTCTCAGTGGATCTATGGTTCATGGCTCATGAATTATTGCTAGTCCATGGTTCATAACTTGTTTCTGGTCCAAGGTCCTAATACGATTCTCCATTATGTTTAATTATACATGGATAGTCTATTTCAATTTTGCCAGTGTATAGATGGTTCTGTAGAACATAACCCACGTTTTTGTATCTCCTTACAAAGAACCCACTCTTTCATTTTATATGACAAGCTTATCAAGTGAAAAAATTGTAATATTAACCATCTTATGTAATTATTTTATTCAGTATTACAAAGTTGAGCTTCATAAAAAAATAAGAACATTTAACGTTACATCCATTGAAAGTTGAAAAGTTGAAAGTTATTTTTGCTTGAGAGTTCCCCACTTTGAAAATTGGTTCATTGTAAGTGAATATGCATCAAGTAAATAAAATATTTCCAAATTTATGTAAAATACATTGTTATGCTATTCTCTTTATGAATGTTCTTCACTAACTTCGTGAAGTAGGAAGTGCTAGTAGATAATTATAAGGAGAAGAAGATGAAAAAGAAAACATGAAGAAATTGTTATGGATAATGTGATCACTATCAAGTCTATTTGTTTAGCCAAAGGTTGACCATAGCATTGTTTACCAACACCAGGTACCAATCACAATAAATGTATGTATGCATTTCACTAAATCAAATAGTTTAGGATATTAAATTGTATTTTTTGCGTTAATGTAATACGAATGAGGTGACTTATAAACAACCATTCTGATGGACGTTTTGAATTTTGTGTTCTACACATTTTGATTTGTTGATTTTTGTAGCTATGGTTGGCCCTCTTAATGTATTCTTGAGTCATTAATGGATTTGTAAAACATATCTTTAAATGCTAAGAGTCAAAATAATTCATTTTTGAATCAAAATAAAATTTATTTTGTCATGTCCCATTTAGACATTCTAAAAGAAATAAATTTGAATTTTAAACATGTATTTTTGTCCCCAAGTTGACCAAGTTGGCTTTCCAAAATATAAGTCGGCTTAGTCCTTAGAAACACCCTTTTGGATGAGGAAACCACTATATATTGACACTATTACTCTATTTGATAAGAAATTGATGACTCTTTTGTGATAAATAAATTCAAGGATGTATGAGGTTATATACTTATGTGGAAGATGAATTATTGAGGCTACAATCTTTTGTGATATGTGAGTTTCTGTGGTAGTATACATTCTATTGAATATGAGCCTCTTTTAATGCCTTCTCTCTGTGGATATGTGAGCTACTGTGGCACTACCGTTTCTATGATATAAGACTAGTTTGAGGATAGTTAGAAGGCATCTTATGGACATAATTGTGAAGGAAGTCTTGAAGCTACAAGAAGTTTTGGAATTGGAGCAAAGTCACTATCTAAGTTATCATCCAAGAATAATCAGAGCATCCAAGGAGGAAAAAGGCCAAAGCTATAAAATATTCAAGTCCTAAATTCATTGTCTAAGATCGAAGCTTCCAATGAATGATAAGTCCCTGTAGCATAAGAGCATGATATAATTCCAAACTAAAGCCTTATTTAAGTTGAAGAGTAGTAATTTCTCTCATCTGAATATTATCGTACACACAACTTATCTCCATTCAAGTGAAGGATACAAGGAACATATATCTCCCTCCGGACTTTTCCATACAATTCACAAAAATAAAACAAACCACATTGAATAAGACAATTTGGGCATGGGGTCCTTGAAAACCCCTCCAAATCCCACACATTCAGGGTTTTCTTTAGAGGAACTATCAAATTGTGCCTTGTCCCATTGGTAGGATTAGTGTTCCTAACTTCCTATTACCTTTAGTTCTACACCTACAATTCAATTTGGTCAAGGTTGTTCGACATATAACCTATGTGAATTGTGATAGCCTCACAAGGTCAATTTATGAAATTGTGTTGCTCTTGTTTTGGTTTCCATAGATGAAATATTAAACATATTCTTTTGTGTTGGAAATAATACTGAGAGGGGGGGGGGGGGGGGGGAATCAGTATTAGCAAGTCAATAATATTTCATTTCATATTTATATATTCTACTTCAATTAATCAAACTTGTGTGTATACACAACTGTATTTAAGGAAACTAGTGTATACCCTTCAAACTTATAACCTAGTTAATTCATCATATGTTGATCTTTAATCTATGCATCAGAACCATATAAAAAGTAACCAGGTGCAGTAAAAATAGAATAGACAACCACACACATGAACACAAGATATAAGGTTGAAACCCAATGTGGGTGAAAAACCTGCTGCAATCGTCTCTATCTTCATTTAGTAAGAAACTTATTTTTACAATTTTTGTGCTAGTGTAGTCTTATAACAGTATGCAGGCTTCTACCTGTAGAAGGCTACAGTCTTCTCTCGTTCTCCATCTCCTGGAAGGGAGCTACAACCCCCTAGCTCTTTTACTAGCTAGTGTGTTTACTAGTACGTAGGTGCTAGCCTATAGAAGGCTACAACCTTCTCTTTTCTTCTAGGGACCATGTTTAATAATTTTTAGACTGGATCCATCAATAACATCAATCAAATATCAAATATATATGCAACAATCAATCTCCTTTGCACCAACCAAAATTGAATCAATCAATCACTACTCAGAATGTTGTAACCATAATACAATAACAATAACCAGAACCCATGCTAGAACCCAAAACATTGTAACAACAAATAGAAGTAGCTAAATCATATTTTATTAGGTATATGCTACTTCTAAGTGTCGAACCTGCGTACATATGCAATTTTCTCAAAGAAAACCTCCATATATGCAGTTTTGATATGCAGAACCGGCATGTATACGTGCCTCTGCTAGAGTGAACCTGAGTACAGATCTGTAAATGATGATTTAAACTTTACAACAATTCCAGACGTCAGTTATACCTAGATCATCATATTTACAGATTACAACATGCGCTAGTTATTCAGATAAAAGATCAAAACCACACAAAGATACTTCTCTTCAAGCCTTAAGATCTTGACCCATCAATAGAACTTATCCATCATCAAGTGCTTAGGTTCATCCTTGATTCAGATCCAGCTGTGCACCATAACCCAATAACCTGTATTCTAGATCTTTCTCTTCATTAGATATTCAATTCATGAGTGACTCTGCCTAATGATCTTCTCCTCCTTTTATAGTCTTAGGCCTTACTCAATACCATGGTCCAAAACCACTTAGAATCAATACCTTGGACAAAATACCTGGGGTCAACACTTCGGATAAGATACCTTGCACCAATACCATGGATCAAAATAGCATGGACCAAATACCACGGACCAAAACTAATGTTTCCAACATGTACGCGCCTTTCCTTCCGTGAAAGTGCGTGTGTATGCTATACAATCCTTTTGGTCTATGAAGCCACGTGTACATGCGACGTGGTCAATGGGGAACCTACGTATACCTCTCTTTCTTCATTCTATGAGCCTGAACTGTGATTTGTCATCTGTGTGAGTTTCCATCAAGGACAACACCTGTGTCATAGTGCCAAATCTGTATCATAATGCCAAAAATGTCCCCCTTTGGACTTGATGGCAGCCCCAAGTCACTCTCCCCCTTTGTCATCAAGGGAAAAGGGTTATGCTCCCCCTGAGTACATGCTGAATTCTCTGATACGCTGAAGTGCGTTATCCATGCTCCCCTTGAATATAAGCAAGGTCTGCAAAAACATGACTCTATGCATACATCATAAATGACCTTCCTATCACTAATGACTCATACATACATCCATCTCCCAACCAAGTGGGGATATACCAAGTTTGGCTCATCCACCCAACCAAGTGGGTATATACCAAATGTTTATACGTCAAAACAAGAACATGACATCATCCATCCCATGCATAGTGGGGAAGAAAATGGGTCATTTCATGACCTTGACAATAAAAGATATACAAGACATAGAGACTAAATATCTAAAACAAGACTATGATAGTTATCAACAACTATCATCAGTAGTATCTATCAATCACCATCCAAACCAACAACCATGATTTCCCCCAGAACCTGTTCCACCTAAATAAAAAACAACTGTGAATTTGTACCAAGATCTTCTAAGATAATGCCAATAATGCATAACTATAAGTATATGCTCCCCCTGAGAGGTTGAACGAAGAAAGGAAAACAATGGCGGACGATGTTTAGGGTTTCGGCTACCTGTCCTCAGGGCTCTGCTTTCCCTGCCACGGCAGGTCTGCAAAGCTCTGCCCTCTGTCAACAGGAGCAGTTCTGTCTGCAGCTGACACCACCTTGACATTGTAAGGCATCAATATGAAGCCCGCGAAGGGGGGGGACTCTGCCCCTCCCCCAAACCACGCCGGTTCAAAGAAGAAGGGTACCGCGGATGACTCAGAAGTGAATCTAACCGACATTCCAAAGGAAAGGACGCCTTCCAGGGATGATGGTGAGAATCAGGAAGAAGAAACCACAGTCAGATCTACCACTTGCAAACCAGTGGCTGCCATTATTCCCACAATGGAATTCCCCAGCCACATAATCAATGCCAGAATCCAATACATGAGGGACCATGCACTAATCGGCAAGTTTATAGGTATCTGGCCTACGGAAAGAGCTCTCAGCAGCTGGATAAACTCAAAATGGGCACCCAAAGGCCACATCTCCCTGCATCTAGGCCCTAAGGGCTTTTTCACTGTTGTTTTTAACTGTCTTGAAGACCGAAATAGGGTCATAGATGGAGGACCCTACTTCTTCAACGCAGCATGTCTGTATCTCAGAGCTTGGGTTGAAAGATTCAACCCAGACAAGGAAGATCTCAGCTATGCGCCAGTCTGGATAAAACTTTACTCTCTTCCATGGGAATACTGGGAAGAAACATCTCTGAAGGAAATAGGAAATAAGCTAGGGGAGTTCATCAAGGCGGCAGAAGACACAAAATACTGCAGATTCACTTCCTATGCGTGCATCTGTGTCTACATGGATCTCAAACAACCCCTGCCAGGCAAGGTAAGATTTAGACATGAAGACTCTAAATGGATTCAAATGATTGATTATGAACATGTTCCATTTAGGTGCCGGAAATGCCAGAATCTAGGGCATCTATTTCGGGACTGCCTACTCAACAGAAACACGACTGACAGCACACATGCAGACAAAAAGGAAGCAGATGGTTTCAAAAAAGTTGTTAATCGCAGACGAGGTAACAAAAAACCCTCTGCCAGTGCAAAATCAGATTCAGCTAACAAATCAAAAGCCCCCAATCCCAATAGCTTTGAAGTCCTAGCTAATCTGGAAATGCAAGATCCTGCTCAGGAAATGCAAATGATCAAATACCTAGTTCGGGAGCTCCCGGAAGGCCCATCCCCTCAGGTTCAAGATCCTCTACTTGACAAAATGCATACCCCTCCATCAGATCCTCTAGCAGGCCTCCAAGCAATGGAAACAGAAACCCCGGAATCGAGTACCAAAAAATCAAAAGAATCAGAGGAAGCCCTCCCAGAACCAGAGCTGATGGAAGAAGACTCTAAGAATTTTGATGTAGGCGAACTAGACATACTCACCCTGGAGCTAGCTTGTAAAACGGGAAATTTCGACAAGATTCCCGAAAGGCAACTGGATAAACTGGAAGAAGTCTTGCAAAAAGCACACAAGAAACACTCGCTAGGGGTGCAAATCGGAAGCTCGTGGGACGGTAAATTCATCCCAAAAGACAACAATAAAAGAGGTCGGAAAACAACCCTGGAAAAAACCATCAAGATAGGTGAAGTGCTTGTAGAGTCAGGTTGATATCCGAAGCTGACTAAGTTTTACAACATCCACCTCAACCCTCCTCAATGAAGTTGATCTCCTGGAATATAAGAGGGCTCAATAGCCCCAGGAAAGGTAGACTCCTAAAAAACATGCTCATGCAGGAAAAACCAAACATCCTCTTTGTTCGAGAAACTAAGTGTAACATGACATTTCTGGAAAAGATAGCAGCAAAAGTATGGCCTGGAGGGCAAGTCTCAGCAGTGGATGCGCAAGGAGCCTCGGGAGGCTTGGCAATCCTCTGGGATTCCAGAATCATACAACTCAGCAATATTCATGCTAAGAAAAATTTCATTCAAGCAACATTTCACTTGCTTGGTACCAACACTCATGGTCACATTACCAATGTTTACTTTCCGCAGGACTCTCATCTAAAAGCAGAGATTTTGGATCATCTTTCAACCCTCAACTCCAACAGGCAATACCCTCTCTGGATAGCAAGTGGGGACTTCAACATGATAGCAAGAACGGAAGAAAAGCAGGGAGGCCGGGACAATGGCATCTGCGATAGTCACCTACTCAAAGACTTTGTTCAATCGAATTGGCTAATTGACCTCCCTTCAAATAATGGTCTATTCACATGGACCAACAAAAGGGATGGAACCCAACACATTGCCTCCAGGTTAGATCACTTCCTCATCTCAGACAATGCACCTTATCTTGGAGGATATTTGGTTTCCACCATCTTGCCTATATCAGGGTCTGATCACTGGCCTATTGAACTCCAATGGCAGCGGCCAGGTAATACTACTAAACTCCCTTTCTGCTTTGAAACTTTCTGGCTCACTCATCCTGATTTCAGGGATTTTGTCAGACAAACCTGGATCAAATACCAACCCTCAGAAAGATCCAAAATGGCTATATTCCAAAAGAAATTACAATTCCTTAAAAAAGAAATCAAACAATGGAATCAGAACATCTTTGGTAACATCTTCTCAGCTCAAGCCAATCTCAATCAGGAAATGAAGCAAATCCAGAATAGGATAATCGCTGGTGGACGCACAGATGATCTCAAAAAACAGGAACAGAGGATTGAAGATCAACTTCAGAATAGAGCCCAACAGGAGGAAATTCTCTGGAGGCAGAAGTCTCGCATTCGATGGTTAAAGGAGGGGGAGAAGAACACTAAGTTCTTCCACAAAACTACAGTACAACGCAGAATGCACAACCTGATCTCCCACATCCAAAATGACCAAGGAGAACGAGTGGAAACGCACGAAGGTATAGAAGAAAATTTTCTCCGATACTTTAAGAAAGCTCATCAGGAACCAATTGCTGATAGGCTCCCAGCAATCGAGAAAATTCTTCACCACATACCCAAACTTATCACTCCAGAGCACAATCTCCTCCTTCTCCAACCAATCCAGTTACACGAAGTGGACAATGCTATCAAGAACTTAAAATCAGGAAAAGCCCCAGGCCCCGATGGCTTTACATCAGACTTCTTCCATCACTTTTGGGATCTCATTCAAATAGAAGTATGGCAACTGGTCGAGGAATCAAGAGCTTCAAGATGGATGTACCCGGGGTTGAACGCCACATTCCTGGCTCTCATCCCCAAGTCAGCGGAAGCAAACAAACCTGATAAATATCGACCGATTGCTCTTTGCAATATCATATATAAAATTGTCTCAAAAGTCATCGCCAATCGGTTGAAGCCTCTATTACCTCTCATTATCTCTCCAGAGCAATTCGGATATGTGGAAGGGCATCAAATTACAGATGGAATCATCGTTACTCATGAGATCATACACTCTCTGAAGCAAACCAAAAAGCCAGGTATGTTGCTCAAAATAGATCTATCCAAAGCTTTCGATAGCATTAGGTGGCAATACATTCAAAAAATTCTCAATGCATTTGGTTTTGATCCTTCATGGACCAGATGGATCCTTAGTCTCCTTTCCTCATCCTTCTTTTTTGTTCTGATCAATGGCATACCCTCTGAAACTTTCCGCCCCTCTAGAGGCATAAGGCAAGGGGACCCGCTCTCACCCTTCCTCTTTGTCATAATCGCGGAAGGTCTTGGTCGCACCATTAAGTCCGCTGCTCTCACCCACAGACTGAAAGGTCTCTCCTTCAACAACTCCCCCGCCTTCTCCCATCAGCAATTTGTGGATGACAACATGCTCTTTGGTCACCCTTCTATCCAAGAAGCTCGACTCCTCAAAGAATTACTGTCTACCTTCTCAGATGCTACGGGTGCTCTCATTAATCGAGTCAAATCCCAAATCTTCTTCTTCAACACCCCTGTGTCCACTCAAAAATCGATTGCCTGAATTCTAGGATTCACTATCGCAAGCCTCCCCTCCAAATATCTGGGTGCTCCCATGATAGCATCTGCCCTCAAACATTCCTCATGGACAGATCTTTTGGACAAATTTGAAGCCAAGCTCTCTCTTTGGACTTACAGATCCCTGAATATGGCTAGCAGAGTTATTCTTATCAAAGCTATCTTGCAATCTTTACCTCTATATTTATTCTCTCTCTTAGCAGCTCCAAAATGGGTAATTAAAGCCATAAGAAATCTTCAGCGCAATTTTCTATGGGGCAGTTTTGGTCACAACAGAAAGTGGGCTCTGGTAAAATGGGATAAGGTCCGTCTTCCCAAGAAATCAGGAGGTATCGGAATCAGAGATCTAGAACTCAGCAACACGGTAATGGGAGCCAAATTATGGTGGAGATGGCTAGCCCACCCTAACACTCCCTGGGCCTCATTTTCGATAGCTAAATATGCCAGCAACAAACCAATTGAAGACAGAATCCGTATGTCGGAACTAAGTGCTGGTTCCATCATATGGAACGCTGCCATCCAACACAGGCATCTTATTGAACGTCACTGTTTTTGGGAAATTAGAAACGGAACTACAACCAGATTTTGGGATGACTCCTGGCAGCAATTCCCAAAGCTCAGGGACCTTATGCATGATCTCCCACCCACCCAACAACATCCTCAACATTCTGAAACAGTCCATATGTACTGGTGACCTTCCAATAACCAAAAGCTCAGACAATGGAAAGGGACAGATCAAATCCTCGGCGAAGAAGGCAATGAAGGAATCAAACAAACTCTTGCTGCAGAACTAAAAAAAAGGCAGATAAACATGGACGAAGGTCCGGACATGCTTAGATGGGGATATGAAGAAAAGGGGACATTTTCCACCAAGGAGGCTTACAACATCATAATCAAGGATAGAATCACAAAGGACAAATTGTGGGATCAAATCTGGAGCTCCTCTATCTGGCCAAAGGTATCCACATTCTTATGGTTGTTATCACATAACAGGATTCTCACATGGGATAACTTACGCAAAAGAAGTTTCTCAGGACCATCCATATGTCTAAACTGCAGACAAGCAGAAGAAACTGCGATCCATCTACTGCAACAGTGCAACTTGGCAAGGCAATTATGGGGAAAAGCCATCTTCCGATGCCAAAAGGATCACAGGGTTCAAGGTGATCTCAAAGCCACCCTTCGCAATTGGCAACAATCTCCATATCAAAGTCGGCTCCTAAACTTACTTTGGAAACTTATTCCGGGCCTCTTAATGTGGAATATATGGAAAGAGAGAAATAGAAGGATATTCAAAAATCAATATCAATCCGTGGACCAAATCTGGATAATCCTACTCAGGAATTTAAAGGAATCGCTCTCCATTCATAATTTGATAGCTGAAGATCTTCCATCGGTACCCACAGAAAAATCCATTTGGGACAACTGGAAAATATCTCTTCCTCAGCAGGTCACTACTAATAGCAAGATCCCCAACAGACAAAAAAAGAAGACGCTTTGGACTCCCCCCCCCCCTCCCAATTTCTACCAACTCAATTTTGATGGGGCTTCCAAAGCCAACCCTGGGCTTTCGGGTTATGGAGGAGTCTTCAGAGACCACTTGGGTACACCGCATCTCATTTACCTTGGCTCCAAAGGATGGGATACAAACAATTCGACAGAATTGGAAGGACTCTGGCAAGGTCTTGTTCTAGCTCAGGTGCACAATTTCTTCCCTCTAGTAGTTGAAGGAGACTCAAAAATTATCATAAACATAGGTAAACACCTCTCTCAAGGAGCTCCAGTTCACAGAGTAAGTAAAATTTGGAGAATGTCGCACAGATTGGATCTAATCCAACAATGGCTTGCTCAGCATCAGGCAATCTCTTTCCAGCATACCGTCCGTGAGGGAAACAAACTAGCAGATTTCCTAGCAAATGTTCGAGTTGATATAAACACCGAAGCCTTCTCAGATTCCACCTTCACCATAGGAACAGAGGAACAACTCACGGAATACATCAACCTAGTCGAAAGAGATAGACCTCCTTCTAATGCAGCTACCCCGGATGCGGGTGATCCTCCGGTACAAACACCTCACCCTCCACGCGTGCCTAGTGTCAGGCTGCCAGATTGGCACCTGGATGGAAACTGCTGCGAGTTTATTACTCCGGTTATCGATGAAGGAAATTCAATGTAGTTTGTTGGGTTATGGTGCGGAGGTCTCTTCAGGCATTAACGCGGATCAGCCGAACGCAGGTGCATTAAAGCCTCTCCGCAGCTCGACCTTGCAGCCCTCTAGCGTTATAATGGCATTCTCTCAACCCAATTGACGACATTCCTTGCAACATTCCCTCAGTCAGCTTGATCTCCGGTTTGTTTCGCCAGAGGTCGATCCCACTGCGTCTGTTCCTCCCTGGTCACCCACTGTTATCACGCAGAGCGTTTGCAGCAAGGCTTTAGGGGAAGCAATGACTCGAAGTCGAGGGGTGCAACGTAGAGGAAGCTCCTCAGCTTCTAGAGGACGCGCCCGTCCATCTCCTTCTCCGCTCATCATTCCCATTTCGTCTGCTTCTCCATCTTCGCCTCCTCCCAACCCCGCTAGGCCTGCTCCCAATTCCTCATTCCAGAATTCGCGTTTCACCTTTCGAAGCTGTCTCAACCAGCCCATCATCACCTTCACCACCACCATTATGGTCTCGGAAGAGGCGGAAATTCCTGTTGAGCCCATCAGCTCATCCACTACCCCTTCCCCTGAGGAAAGCCTATCTCACGATGCTGGGGACAACCCGAATTTGACAGCCATGCAAATGCAGGAAGATTCACCCAGGGATGCTGGGGTTAACTGTAATCGCACTCCGATAGCGGAAGAAGACGAGGTTGTGGCTTGTGGCCCTGTTCAGTATGACTTTGGCATTCTGCACCTGATCAATCAGTCCAAGGAAGGCGCAACTGGTGACGACGAGGCTTCTCAGCCAGCAGCTCCAGAAATGCAAGAAGCTAAGGGCTTCGACCCACAGACCTCGGGCGAGTAAGCTCCTCTTTTGTTGGGTTGCTGCCTCCTTTTAGTTTTTTGGCTCTTCTCTCCTCTCTAATGCTGGGTTTTCTCTCCTTTTCTGATATGCTTACTTATCTGTTGAGGTCTTCCTCATCCCATATTAGTTTTTTTGCTGTAACTTACGGTAATCACTCGTTCTAGTGACTGGTCGAAGAATTTTTGGGGTTGGCTTCCTCTGCTTGGCATCTCTTGCAAGCAAGAAGTATTTTTGTAATGGCTTCACTCTCTCTGCTGACCTGAGCAAGCTTCTCTCTCATAGGCTCAACGATATTTCTCTGTTCAAAGGTTTTTTTGCTGAGAGCCAGGAAACTAGCCCTCTGAGGCTAAGACCTCATTGTAAATATTTTTACCTCTTATTTTAATAGAATTAGCGCTTATTCAGAAAAAAAAAAGTATATGCTCCCCCTGAACCTGTGCTAGATGATCACTGTTAGACCCATATCAGACACCTTTCATCCACTATTTTTCTTCAAACTAACATATACGTGACTGTATCCACAACAATCGGTGTATGTACACAAATACGCTTCATGAAACTCATGTACAATGACTTTTTTCTGAAATAGATAAGTTTTAACAATAGGATGATGCATCAACTACTCCCAGCTTTCGCCTGAGATATTCAAATGTCTCTCTGGGCAGTGGTTTGGTGAATATATCAGCAACCTATTCTTTGGAGGGAACATACTCCAATTTGACCTTTTGTTAAAGCACTTGTTCACGTAGAAAATGATATTTGGTAGGTATGTGCTTGGTCTTGGAATGCATGACTAGATCCTTTGAAATACTGATTGCACTTGTATTATCACATAGAATGGAGATGGGTGGAGTACATTTGATCTGAATGTCTTGCAGTTTGCATCATCCAAAGGAGTTGTGTGCAGCAATATGCAGTAGCCACATATTCTGTTTCAACTATAGATAATGCAATTGAACTGTGTTTCTTGCTGAAGTAAGACACTAATCCGGAACCCATATAGAATGCACCACCACTAGTGATTTTTCTGTCATCCACGCTTCCTGCCCAGTCTGCATCTGTATATGCATGAAGTGTAAGATTTGTATCCCTAGGATACCATAAACCAAAATTCTAAGTTCCTTGAAGATATTTGAAGTTCCTTTTGATTGCCTGAAGGTGTGATTCCTTTAGATTTCCTTGGAATCTTCCAACTATTCCCACTGCATGCATGATGTATGGTCGACTACCAGTTAGATAAAGTAAACTACCAATCATGGATCTGTAGGTTGGTTGATGTATTGTTGTTGATTCATCATTTAGGCTGAGACTACATCCTATTACCATGGGGGTACATACTAGTTTAGAATCTTCCATGCCGCATTTTTTCAAGATCTACTTGACATACTTGGTTTGTGATAGAAAAATACCATCTTTATTTTGTTGAACTTGTAGACCGAGAAAATATGTGAGCTCACGAAGTAGGGAAATTTCAAATTCTTGCTACATTACCAAAGCAAAGTTCTGACTCATGGCTTCTTCATTGCTAGCAAAAATGATATCATCAACATACACTACAAGTATTAGTAATTTATCATTATCAATCTTTGTATATAGATTGCTAACAGCTGATCCTTTTGAAAAACCTTGTTGATGGAGGTATTTGTCAAGATAGTAATACCAAGCCCTTGGAACTTGTTTTAGACCACAGAGAGCCTTTTCTAGTTGGAAAACAAGTATTGGATCATTTCCAAGGATGAATATGTCTGGTTTCTCAATATATACTTCTTCTTCTAGGTCTCTATTAAGAAAGGCAGATTTTACATCCATTTTGTATACTTTGAATTTCTGAAAGATAGAAAGAGCAATGAACATTCTTATGGCTTCAAGTCTAGCAATAGGTGAAATTTTTTTTCAAAATCTATACCTTCTTGTTGAGCATATCCTTTACAAACAAGTCTGGCCTTGTTTCTGATAACTTCACCATTTTCATTCAGCTTGTTTTTAAATATCCATTTGGTTCCTATGATATTCTTATCATGAGGTCTAGGAACTAATTCCCAAGTATTACTCTTTTCAATTTTCTCAAGTTCTTCATTCATGGCCTTGACCCAACATTCATATTTGCATGCTTCATTTACATTTTGAGGTTTGATGGAGGAAAGAAATGCTAGATAACTTTAAGCTTCTATAATAGTCCTTCTTGTCTACACACCTGCCTCTTTCTATCCAAAAATTTGAGTCTCTGGATGATTTTTCTGAACATACCTGGATGGAGTCTTTTCTTCTGTCATTATCTATTCTTCTAGTGCTTCATTGGTTTCTTCTTCTTTAGAATTAGTTTGATTTGATGTGGAAGGATAATCCTCATCTTCTTCACACTCTTTGGTTTTTATCTTCTTTAGAGTTTTGCCTACTTCATCAACCACAACATCAATGCTTTCAATAATTTTCCCAAGTGTTTTATTATAACACTTATATCCTTTACTTTGGGAAGAGTAACCAAGGAGAATGCCATCTGCTCTAGGTTCAAACTTGCCAAGTTTTTCATCAGCCCTTTTGATGTAACATTTGCTTCCAAAAACTTTGAAGTATTTTACAGTAGGAGTCTTACCATACCAAAGTTCATGTGGAGTTCGAGTGATGTTTACTCGAACATTTGCTTTGTTGAGGATAGTGATGACAGCGAATGCGGATTCACCCCAGAAGGTTGCAGGAGTTCCAGACTCATCTAGCATGGCACGAGCCATTTTTTGAATAGTTATGTTCATCCTTTCTACCACTCCATTTTGCTGAGGAGTCCTTGCAGTGGAGAATTCTCTTTTTTTTCCATGTTCTTCACAAAAGTCGAAGAATTCATCTGAGGTAAATTCCCCTCCTCGATTAGATCTGAGGCATTTGATTTTGCGATCTGATTCATTTTCAACCAAAGCTTTGAAGGCTTTGAACTTTTCATATGCTTCATATTTATGCTTTAGAAGTCCTATCCAACACATTCTGGAAAAATCATCAATGAACAATATAAAGTATTCTTCTCCACGAGGTGACTTTTTCCTTGATGGACCACATAAATCAGTATTAACAAGTTCAAGAGGCTTACTAGCTAGTCCTTCCTTCTCATGGAAATGTGCTCTGGTTTGCTTACCAAATTGGCATGATTTGCATATTGTATTTTCTGGAATGTTGATATCAGGAAGATGACAAACAACCTGGAATTTTCATGCTTTCCTTATTTGTGGGAATCTTAGATGCCCCAATCTTCTGTGCCATAGGCAGTGTTCATCATTTTTGCTTAGATAGCATTGTTGTTGTCCTCCCTTGAGTATGTATAAGTTTTTTGGAGTTCTTATGCCTTTGATCACGGTTTCTCCTATATCAAGCTCACAAACAACACATCCATTTGATCAAAATACTACTTCATTTCCTTGATCACACATTTGACTGACACTCAATAGATTATGCATTAGACCATCAACATACATAACATTCATAGCTTTAACCTTTTCTTTTAAGAGAACAGAACCTTTACATTTTATGACAGTAGGAGCGTCATTTCCAAATGAGACCTTCTTTTCCTTTTCTAAGGTATTGTATGACTAAATTGTTTCTTTATCACCTGTCATGTGTTTCGAGAATCCACTGTCGACGTATCACTGATTTTATTATCCTTCTACATACAAGGCTATACCACATATTTCTATTTGTGGTTCTTTCTTTCTCCATATTCTGGGACTCAATGAAGTTTTCTCCTTCTGAGATGTTTCCCAAAATTTACTCTTGCATTTAGAATATTCATGACCAAAGTTGTTACAGATAGAGCATTCTATTTCATTTTCAAGAAGCAAAACGTTATTGTAGGTCCTTTTCATGATCCTTGTCACATTCCTTTGATTTCATATTTCTCTAGTCATGATGGTCTTGTAGGAAACACATTGAGCAACTCCGTGTCCAAAAGTTATGACATGAAAAACATTGGCCATTAAAGAAGTTCATGTGATTATCAAATCTACTGACCTGTTGATTGTAGTTTCCATTGACATTCATTATTGAAGAAAATTGATTATGATTTACCTGAGGTTGGTTGTAACTTTTGTTCATCCTTGAAGTAGGTTGAACCCGATTTACTTGGTGAACTGCTTTATGCCTTTGCTAACGATTATCAAATTGTTCATTGCTCTTTGTTGCATCAAGATAGCTTTTAGTGGAGATTGCCTGCTTCTATGCTTGAGATGCTTCTTTAGTATATCCAAGACTTGTCTTTATAAAAGGAGAATGATGCATTTCATAATTTCATCTAAATTTTCTAATACTTTAGCAAATTTGAGATTGAGAGCTTTTGTTTTCTCAATATCTTTCCTTAGACTCACAATTTCACATTCTAGTTTTTCATTGTGTTTTTCTCTTTCAACAAGTTGGAATTTAAGAGTATCTATAATCATATTCTTTTCTTCTAAAAATATTTTGAGTTTAGAGATTTTTTCATAAATATTATCTTCATCGAAAGCATCCAAGAAATCATCATCTTCAAAAGCCATTAGAAGTCTATAGTCATTATTATCTTCATTACTATTTGATAAACCATCACTATCTTCATGCGTATAGTAGCTCTTCTTACTTACACTTTTTTTGCTATCCCATTTTGCTAATTCCTAACCTTTATCAAGCTTATCTTTATGAGGACATTTGGTAGCATAGTAACCGACTCTTCCACAAGAAAAACATTTGAAAGGTAGTTTACCTCTGAATCTTCCAAAAACTCATTGAAGGTTCTTGAAAAAGTTTGCTTCTTCCTCTTCTTCTAAAATATGTCCTGATTCATTGAGTTCTTCTCTTCTTGAAGCTTTGAATGTGGCTTATCTCATGTTTTATGGACCTCCTTTTCTCATTTCAAAAGCAGTTAAGATTCTATGCAGCTGTGTCATAGTGATACTCTGAAGATCTTACTTTTCTTCTATGGCAGAAACTTTTGATTCAAACTTAGTAGACAAGGATCTTAAAACCTTTTCAACTAAAGTAACTTCTTTTATCTCTTCACCCAAGTTCTTCATGCAATTAACAATCTCATCTCTACGTAAGAAGTAATTAGCTATAATTTCATCATTGTACATTTTGAGAGTTTCATATTGAATTTTGAAAGATTGCAGTTTTGCACGTTTTACCTGATTGTCTGCTCCATAGCTTAGAACGATCTTGTCCCATATTTATTTGGTGGTTTTGAGCTACATAACTTTGCAAATTATGATTGTGACAAGCTCCCTAATAATGTATTGACAACCTTGGCATTGGTTTCATATTTCTTTTTACCTGTCGTATCTGTAGGAATTTCTAATGGAAATGTATATTCTCCTTCCACGATTTCCTAGACATCTGTTCCAAGAGATTGAAGATAGGTTGTGGTTCTTACCTTCCAATAAATGAAGTTACTCCCATCAAAGATTGGTGGTCTAATGGATCCCTCTCTTTCGTAGTTACTCATGATGATAGATCTTCCTTCAAGCGATCAAGCTTCTTCTGAAGGACCTACTCTGATACCAATTGTTGGAAATAATACTGAGAGGGGGGGTGAATCAGTATTAGCAAGTCAATAATATTTCATTTTAGATTTATATACGCTACTTCAATTAATCAAACTTGCATGTATACACAACTGTATTTAAGGCAACTAGCGTATACCATTCAAACTTATAACTTAGTTAATTCATCATATGTTGATCTTTAACATGTGCATCAGAACCATATAAATAGTAACCAGGTGCAGTAAAAAAAGAACAAACAATCACACACATGAACAAAAGATATAAGGTGGAAACCCAATGTGGGTGAAAACCACCTACTACAATCATCTCTATCTTCTTTTAATAAGAAACTTCTTTTTACAATTTTTGTATTGGTGTAGTCTTATACTAGTACGCAGGCTTCTACTTGTAGAAGGCTACAACCTTCTCTCATTCTCCAACTTCTCCTGGAAGGGAGCTACAAGCCCCTAGATCTTGTACTAGCTGATGTGTTTACTAGTACATAGGTGTTGGCCTACAGAAGGCTAGAACCTTCTCTTTTCTTCCAGGGACCACATTTCATAAATTTTCAGACTAGATCGATCAATAACATCAATCAAACATCAAATATATCTGTATCAATCAATCTCCTTTGCACCAACCAAAACTGAATCAATCAATCACTTCTCAAAATGATGTAACCAGAATACAGTAATAGTAACCAGAACCCAAAACGCTGCAACAACAAATAGAAGTAGTTAAAGCATATTTTATTACGTATATGCTACTTCTAAGTATCGAACCTGCGTACATATGTAGTTTTCTCAAGGCGAACCTGCATATACATTGTTTTGATATGTAGAACTGGTGTGTATACATGCCTCTGCTAGAGTGAACCTATGTACAGATCTGTAAATGATGATTTAAACTTTACAACAATTCTAGACATCAATTATACCCAAATTATCATATTTACAGATTACAACATGCACCAGTTATTCAAATAAAAGATCAAAACCACACAAAGATACTTCTCTTCAAGCCTTAAGATCTTGACCCATCAATAGAACTTATCCTTCATCAAGCACTCATGTTCATCCTTGATTCAGATCTAGTTGTGCACCATAACCCAATAACATGTATTCTAGATCTTGCTCTTCATTAGATATTCAATTCATGAGTGACTTTGCCTAATGATCTTCTCCTACTTTTATAGTCTTAGGCCTTACTCAATACCATGGTCCAAAACCACTTAGAATCAATACCTTGGACCAAATACTTTAGGTCAACACTTTGGGAAAGATACCTTGGACCAATACCATGGATCAAAATGCCATGGAACAAATACCACAGATCAAAACTAAGTTTTCCAACATGTACGCGCCTTTCCTTCCGTGAAAGTGTGTGCGTGTGTGTACGCTATACGCGCCTTTTGGTTTGTGAACTCGTGTGTACATGTGTCTTGGTCAATGGGGAACCTGCGTATACCTCTCTTTCTTCATTTTGTAAGCCTGAACTGTGATCTGTCATCTGTGTGAGTTACCATCAAGGACAACACTCGTGTCATAGTGCCAAATCTGTATCATAATGCCAACATTTTGAACATAGATCTATAATATTTTCTTATATGTTTATTGAGAATGCCTATAAGTTTAGTTCTAAATTGATAATAATGTCCTAAAAATCAGTATCTACTTAAATTGAGTAATTCATCTAGTATTAGTGAGTATTTGATGTCACCATTCCAAGAATTTGATTTCAATAATAGTCCTAATAATCATTATTTGATTTTATCTACAAGGGTTAGTTACAAATTGACAAATTGACAACTTGATCAAGACTTTAAATTCCATGCCACAAAATAAGGCTTTTTTACAAAGAAGTTAAATACTTCATTTTCCCTTGTTTTACACTTGTAACACTTATGCTTGAATTTTTTTACCTACACAACAACTAGGGAAGCAGGGTACTATGAGTATCAAATTGACCATAACATCTAAGGCAATGTATTATAATTCATATTTATTTTCTTGTGTGAATACACAGATAATGAGACTACTTGTTAGTATTAAACCTAGGGATATCAACAGTCTCATTGTAAGCTCTCATATTACTTTTCTTGTGTGAATAGTCAAACAATGAGATTGCTTGTGGGCATTAAACCTAGGGATATCAATAGTATCCCTGAGGCACAATGAAATAAACCACACTTGTGTTGCTCACACTTGGTCCCAAAATGAGGTGATACATATATGTTCGGTATCTAGACTATTCGAGCACAAGGAGCTAGTAATTGGACCCTCGGAACTATGAGAGAATGGTAAAGCAATATAGTGTTATTTTATTAGACAATGTAATCACAATAAAAAGGTAAAGGAATAAAGAATGTATGGTAAAGACATAAAGGGTTATTTTTCCAGAGACTATAATCACAATCAAATTTCAATTAAACAAAATTAGTATCAAAATATCCGCCTAAATTCTAAGGTATCTATAACAACCCTAGGTTAAAGTTTCATGTAATGAAGGACATTAAAGGAAAAAATAATACCAAGGTCATGGAACATGTTAGGTTCCTATACCAATAGGAGTCAAAATTTTTGAATGGCTGAGATTAAACCTGTAATATGTACATACCTTTGCTTTCTGCAAATGTTTTCCATATTCAAAAAATTAAAAAATGTAAAGAGGGTATGTCCTAAAAGAAAAATTAAAGGCCAAAAAGAATAAAAAAAGGTAAAAAAAGATGAAAAATATGAACCCCAAGAAATAAAATATCGTGAAAGTGTGCAAGTCAAAATGCCACTACTATTTACTTTTTTGTGCAGAATAAATGATTGTGTGCTGTTTGTAACCTATGCCACAATCCATGATAGTCAAAATGTTTGAACTTGGCTATTTCATGCTTATAGATAGAGAATAAAATCTAACCAAATAGTGTAATCTTGGCAGATAAGTAGATTAGGTAGAGTGAACAAAAGGAGCTCAACTATTTAATTTGAGCCCTTGGATGCAATAAGGTTAGCCTTAGTTAGATTACTATTGTAAAAGAAAAGAAAAATGTTTTGATAAGGGTTTTCTAGCTTAAGTGCACCCTAATAAAGAGAAGAAAAAATGGTAGGATGAGTAGATGGTTAAGTAGAAGAAAGGTTGCAGAATTGTGATGATTGTTAGACAAAAGCATATTTATCACCCTCATCATGAAATTTCTAAGTATGGATGAGAAATTAGATTGGCATAAAGTTCACAAAGTCAAATTGATTAATTTCCCCTCACTCATTTCACCTTTTACTTAAATAATTTCCAATGAAAAGTCTTAAGTACCCAAATTCTTAAGTCAAAGGGGCTCAGATAATTTCTCTGACTTCTGGAGGGACTGAACCCTTGGACCAATGACTTATAGATATTAAGTAATAAAATCCCTTCATAAACACTCACCCCCTTCAATTCATTCATTTTCGCCTAATAAACCCATTTTTCCTAAGGATAAAACCTTGCTGTCCTAGGAAAATTGATTACCCCCAAAAAAACCCCTTTTCCAAAAAACCCACAAAAATAACACTTAGCCTAAGTTATAATGTGTTTATGAAAATAAAATGAATTATAAATATACATTATACTTAGCACTAAATCCATTTTTCGCAATGTTCATATTTACAATTAATTTTATTCATATATTAATTCCCCAAAAATAACCTTTTTCCCCTATGTATTTAATAAATCCCTTTAATATTAATACCCTGTCCCCAAAGTTTGAAATATAAACTTTATAAATACCTGAACCCGACAAATTAATTAATTAATCGATTAGCAATTAATTAAAAGTCAAATCCTTTGCCAATAAAATCATGCCCGATGCATTAATCTCACCCTAGTCCCATATTAAATCCAAAAGCACTCAGTTAATTTCCCATTGGCCCCCCCCACTACCATCTGTGTGTTTTCTTCCACCAATCGCCACTCGATCTTCCCCCTTCAAATCCAATGATCCACATTGATTTTGCACAAGCCTGAAACCCAAACTTTACCCGCTCGAAATGGGTTGTTTTCCCTTGGGCCCCTGATGCGACAAAACACCCGATGAATAGAATCGGGTGGCCTCCCCCCAAAACCACCCAACGCTCATAAGCGGAGCGAAAAAACCTACTTACCACTGATTGCTAAATGCCAAACTATCACATCACCCCGCTAACTGCCAAAAGAACCACTATTCCTCAAACACCCACCAAATGTTGACTTTGTTAATAAAGCCAAAAACCTCATAATCTTTTTTTTATCATGAAACTAAAGTTCCAGGCCTTCATGCACGCAACTACACTATGTCCAACCGCCAACTTATTGTAGAAATTTTGAATAATTTAACACATATTCAATGGACATTATCCTGATCATGTACTATTGCGGAAAGCATACACAATACATAAGCTCCTCTATGTTGATCATCAATATAGCAGCATCAATAACAATAAAACATCAAGAGCATTCACACATTAACACAGTATGTATCCCGGGGAAAGCATCTCGCTAAAAACCCAAACTATCTGTATATTAATGATTGAGTCATGTAACATTACACAACATAATACTTCTCACAAGTATCTCCACCGCTGTTACACACAATACAGCTCAGATCTGATCTCCAAATCTCTTCCGCTGCTTACCTGCCTCCACTGCGCAATCCTGCAAGAGAATAATGATAAAAATTATCCATTACCATGCATCCTCATTAGAATACTCAATCCATTGATTGTGCAAATCTCATGCACAACTATAGTCACAACTGATAGCAATCTAATCCTCTAACACCTATCCCTGCTGAACTGAACACGCACTGACATGCAACTGAGTTACTGATGTATTCAATAGTTGCATTATGAGTTAATAACTTGTGAATTAATTAATAACTAATTCACCCAACTCATCTCTAGTCTATTTGCCAGTTAGACTAAATACAACCAGTTTAACAAAGCTAAACTGAAAACAACTCCATCAACTGCACCTCCAGTCCACTAAACTCAACTCACTTGAGTTCTAACTGAAGTCCTGCATGAAAATATTCACGGGACTTCATAAGAAAAGGCGTATTTTCTTTTGACAGCATGCCATGTGCCACCTCTGTAGCTCCAACTAAAGTGCTTCAATGAAGAATAAGATTAAGTTTATAGTCAAAATATTATTGTGAGATAATAATATTTGACTTTTCTATTTTTGACAGCTAGTCTAAAAATAGACTTGATCACTCACACTGTGATCACTCACACTTTCATCAAAAATAGAAGTCCATCTATTTTTCCCAACTTGATCAATTCATCCATAAACAACAACCTGCAATCCATAGACATGATCCATATGTCTAAAAATAGACTTGCGCCAAAAATAGCCTGCGGGCCCACTTAGTGAATGCGACTCTTTTCACTAAGCTCCATCATCTTGTTGCAATCTCAACACTCCCTCTCGACAAGATATGGATTATCAGCAACCCCTATCCTGCCTCAGTGGTACTCAAATTTGCTCCTAGTGAGAGCCTTCGCCAGAATATCAGCATCCTGATCCTCCGTTGGAATGTACGAAAGTAACATGATCCTCTGCTGCACACAATCTCTGATATGATGGTACCTAATGTCAATATGTTTAGATCTATCATGAAATACAGGATTAGCCGAGAGTTTAATGCAACTCTGGTTATCACAGTAAATCACAGTAGGATCCAAATGAGAACCGAACAAACCAACTAGGATCTTCCTCATCCATATAGCCTCGAATGCAGCCAAACTTGCTGCCATATACTCGGCCTCCGCTGAACTGAGTGCCACGGATCTCTGTTTCCTGCTGTACCAAGAAACTGCTGTCGATCCAATACTGAAGACCCCTCCTGATGTGCTCTTTCTGTCCGTTGGGCTCCCTGCCCAATCTGCATCTGTGAAGCCACATAGCTTCACCTCATCCTCCTGTCTGTACCACAAACCATATCCCAATGTGCCTCTCAAGTAGCACAATACATGCTTGCCCGCCTTCCAGAAGAGCTTGGTAGGCTTAACCATAGCTTGTGAAAGCTGGTTAACTGCATAGCATATATCAGGTCGTGTATTGACCAAATACATCAGCGACCCCACCAACTGTCGATAAACAGTGGCATCCACTTCTTCTCCCGAAGTGGCATCCTCCTTCCTCCAACCTCCAGGAAGAGGAGTATCAACAGGCTTGCAGCCATGCATGTTGAACTTCTCCAGTATCTCCCGAGCATACTTGCCCTGAGAAACAAACAGTCCACCAATGCGCTGCCATATTTCCAATCCTAGGAAATAGTGAAGGAGGCCCAAGTCCTTCATCTCAAACTCTGTAGCAAGATCCTTCTTGCATGACAGTATCAACAGCTCATCACCCGTTAGAATCAAATCATCAACATACAATACAATGATAAGAAACTTACCCTCCATCACAATCTGGTATAGGTTAGGATCCGCCTCGCTCTTGGAGAATCCAAGTCCTGTGAAATCGCTGTCTATTCGTGTGTACCAAGCACGTGGTGCTTGCTTCAACCCATACAGCGCTCTCTTGAGCCTGCACACATGCGACTCGCTGCTGAAGACTTCAAAGCCTTCGGGTTGCTCAATGTACACCTCCTCCTCAATGACTTCGTTGAGGAAAGCAGTCTTCACATCCATCTGATGAATGTGCCATCCCATCTGCGCTGAGAGAGCAAGAATCGTCCGTATGGAAGAATACCTTGCGACAGGTGCAAAGGTCTCCTCATAATCGATCCCCTCAATCTGTGAAAAGCCTCGGGCAACAATTCTTGCCTTGTACTTCTCCACACTCCCGTCAGCTGCCTGCTTAACTTTGTAGATCCATCTCGAACCCACCACTGATTTCCCTTTCGGTCTAGGAACAATCTCCCATGCACTGTTTCTGACAATAGAATCATACTCTTCCACCATGGCGTCTACCCATGCGGGATCCTCCACAGCTTCCTCGAAAGAGGATGGCTCAGTCACAACACACTTACTCATAAGAGCCATGTATCCAGTGTACCGATCAGGTGACTGTCTCTGCCTGCGTTGGGCTGTAGGTGGTCCTACAACTTTCTCTGCATCTTGAGCCAGTCGCTCAGCTTCTGTCAAGCGCTTTCTCCCTCTGATGGTTGGCGCTGCATGAGTGGTCTCTTCCACTCCATGAACCTCGTCCTGTGGCTGATCCACGTCCTGAAGCTCATCCTTAGGAACTAATAGCTCCTCATCTGCATGCAAGTGTAGCTCCCTCTCAAGCGAAGACTTCATGGCTTTCTCCTCCTGAAATTTTATATCCCGTCGCACAACAGTTTTACCACTGTCTGGCAAATACACACGATAGTTGTGGGGCGTATCAGTGTACCCCACAAATATCCCAACCTCTGCAGTCGGCTCCAACTTCTTTTCTGGCATCCTTCGTCACATGCATGTAAACGCTAGCACCAAAAATCCTCAAATGAGAAAGATCAGGCTTCTTACCAGAATAAGTCTCCTCAGGTGTACTCATGCCAAGTATCCTATGAGGACAACGGTTCTGCACATAAACTGTTGTATTGCATGCTTCCGCCCACAAGTGAAGGTGTAGGCCCTGATCATGCAACATTGCCCGTGCAGCACCCACAATCGTTCTGTTCTTCCGCTCAGCTACCCCGTTCTGCTGTGGGTTATGGGGAGCTATGAGCTCTCTACAAATCCCTTCTGCCTTGCAGAAATACTTGAACTCGTCCAAGATGTATTCACCACCATTATCGCTCCTAAGAGCCTTCACCTTCTTCCCCGACTCCTTCTCGACCAATGCTTTGAATTCACAGAACTTTGAATATGTCTCGCTCTTCTTCTGCATGAAGAAGATCCAGCACTTATGAGAGAAATCATCAACAAAAATCACATAATACCTGTGTTTTGCTGTCGAAGCAACTGAGAAAGGTCCACACACGTCTGTGTGAATTCTCTCAAGGATCGTCGTGGCGCGACTATCCTTCTCGTGAAAGGTGGCTTTCAAAAACTTCCCTAAAGTACACCCCTTGCACTGATCTGACTGCGCAAGTGTGCCTTTAGGAAGCCCTGTAGTGATCTGCTGCAGTATCTTCAAGGCTCCATGGTGAAGGTGACCCAATCTCCTTTGCCACAACTCGCCATCATCCCGGCTCACCAATCCTTCTGCCTTGCCTGCCATAGCTGCGCATCCATCTACATGCAACTGATAAAGGTTCCTCACTCGAACCCCTATCTTCCGGGTCTCACAAGTTGTCTTGCTGCGCAGGAAGGCCTTTCCCTCGCTGAAAACAACATCATACCCCTTGTCTTCTAACATCGCCACTGAGATGAGATTCTTCTTCAATCCTGGAACATGCATGACTTCCTTCAATACAAAGGGTTTACTAGACTTCCTCTCAAAGGAAATGGTACCGATACCCGTCGCACTGTATCTACCATCATCGCCCATCTCGATGTGCACTCCAAGATCTTTGTCCTCCAGATCAGAGAACAAATCTCTATCTCCCGTCATGTGAAAAGACGCACCACTATCCAAGAACCACACTGATCCCATCACACTTGAAACCAAGCATGCGATCAATGAAAATCAAGCTCAAACTGAGAAGCTAAGGCCTCTCCCCCTGCAGATCCAGCAACTTGCTTGTTCTTCTTCTTCTGCGGACAATTTGTGGCATA